>MU616688.1:0-55756 GCA_025201705.1 Dissophora ornata | reverse complement strand
GGGGGAAATGAACGATCATGGTTACACTGCTCCGTTCTCTAAACCCAGTTCCGTTCATTTAACTGTTGCCCCATGCTTCGACATGTGGTCATGAACATTATTGTTGTCGTTTTTTTTTATTTTGGGTGGGGGGAGGGGGGAAAGAGCGAATGAGCGTAGCAAAAGGTTGATTGCCTGTAGCATGCGCGGCGCAGGCATGGATTTTCGTTATCGATTTTACGCCAGAGTAGAAACGGGCGGAAATGTCCTTGAAGAAAGAAAGGGACGCTCCTCGCCTTCGCCATTGCTATCCTATTTCGGTCGCTTTCTCTCTTTGGCTTCACTAAGAATGGGGGAAGCCAAGCAACTGCGTCGCATATCAGAAATCGGTGTGCTCCTGCGTGTGGCAAGGCAGGAACAACAACAGCAACATGGAAACGTGGCAAAATGCAGTCTGTGCTGATAGAGGGTCACTGCGATTTTTACCGTTGGATGTGGTGGATCAGTGACGATGCTCGATGACACCGTGGACAGTTGAGCATCGACTTGGGCCATCCTCGTGTTTGCAACGGCCGTGGGCGAGAACAAGCATGGATGCTGCATGGGTGTTGTCAGGGTCCCTCTCGCTCTTCCCTCTCTCCCTCTCTCTCTCTCTCTCTCTCTCTCTCGCTCTGATATGCGAGCACGACATGGAGACATGCAGCTCAATGCTCAAATGCATTTCCACCTGCGATTCGTCCCGTCGGTGCCCAAACAGACAAAACAACAAAGGCCAAATGCAGTATACTGCGACTCCATTGAATCAATCGCCATTCAAATACAAACGCAATGATGATGGTGCATGACCATGGTCGAAAAGGTATATCAGCATGGAGATGTCCTCCATCTCTTTTTTTCTTCTTTCTCTCTCTCTCTCTCATTTTCCTTCTCTTTGCCTTTCTCCGCATCCTCTGCACTTCCTTCGGCACTTCCTAGCTAGCCCTCGCTTTGTCTCTGCTTCTGCATTGATAACCCCTTTCTCTTCTATCCCAACCCCCTTGTTGTCCTCTCTCTCTCTCTCTCTCTCGAGTCTCACGCAGCTTGATCTTTCTACTGCATTCGCAACTTGATCATATTCGCAGTTCTTCCCTCCCTCCCTCTCTCTCTCTCTACCAAGCAGCTGCATCAGCACAACAACAGCGAGAACAACGTGAGTAACCTTCTTTGCCACATCTCTGTGGACACTTTTGTTTGCAACTGTTGCCCTCGACCGTTGTGTATGCATGTTATTTTTAAAATACAAAAATCAACATACAAAGAAATAAGCGGCCGTTGAGGCGGGCTTGGGGAGGAGCATGGTCACCAGCAAAGGAGAGCCAACGTGTAATCTGAACATCATCGGCAACATCACTCCACCAGCCCTTTGTTAGTCCCTCCCCTCCCCTCCCCTCTCTCTCTCTCCTCGTTTTGCTCTTTTGCCGCCAATGGGTATTACTGCTCGGCTTGCACCAAACTGCGTTTGGCCCCCCGAGTAGTTGCCAAGCAAACATTCCCCAAACTGAACAGCTCTTCGATCTGCCCCTCGAATGACCCCAACGCACACCGTAGAACTGCACTGCACTCTTATATAAAGCCACCCCTTGTGAACGTATTCCTTCCTCGATTTTCGTTTGACCACAGTCCCCTATCTCCACCACGCTGTCGCCACTACCCTCACCCCTTCCCCCTCATCTACATCCACACATAGCCATCCTCATAGGGTAATGTCATCAACTATGCACCTTTTCATGATACTTGGAGAGCAGTACTCCTACTTTCTCTTATCTTGGCTACCAGTTCGTTTGCTCCCTGCCCCCCCTGCTCCTTAGCTCCTTGGGCTATGTGTTCCGTATCATAAATTCTTTGGCCCTCCCTATCCGTCCAGCATGGTTCCTGGACAGAGACAGATGTGCAGTGCAACCTTTCACTTTCTCTCGCTCACAGCCGATATCTCTTTTGTTCCATCTCCTAAATATAAATCTGGCGACTTTCAAAAACTAATCTCTTACATTCTCTTTTCCTTTCCTGTCAACCAGCCAAGCACACAAAGACATCTTTTACTTCCTTGACCGAAAAAAAAAAACCACGGACAAGCCAATATCTACGCAGATCAAGAACACTCCAAGACGAAGCAAAAATATACACACACATACACAGTCATGTCAAGCCTTTGCAATAGGATGATGTACGATGAAGGTCTGGGTCTCTTGGGACCAAATAAGCACGGCATTCGAACCAGACGGCGCTCTGTACTAAAGCAGCAAGTCCATCGTCGGGAGGATCTCACAGCGACCGAGCTGTTCGATGCCAAGGTTCATCAGATTCGTTGTTCTGATTCCCTGTGGAAACTCTCCTCTGCGTCATCCTCGCCCATGTCCTCATTGGCCTGCTCCCAGAGTCGGCCGAGGTTCATGAAAGAGATCACAGCCAGTAGTAGCAGTTCGTCGAAACACCGACGATTCGATACAAGCATTATGGAACCGTTCCAAGACAGCATTGTCAACAGCAACAATGCCATGATCGTTCGATCCGCTGGCGGATTGTCCGGACTGTCCTCATCCGCGGACTCGGGTTTCGGGTCGTTGTCGCCTTCATTATCGTCATGCCCGCAGCCTCCCAAATGGCCCGCACCGCTCCCACCAGTGCTGTCGCGTCTGAACATGCCTGGTTCACCGTTGACGAACCCAGGTGATAACTCCCATGACTTTGAGTACACTTTCCCACAACGGCCGGCCCGATCGACTAAACATCTGTACGCTGCGGGAAGTGGCGGTAGCGGCGGTGGAGCTGGAGGAGCTCGAACGATGGGCATGGGTATGAGTGGTCGTGGCACCAGCGGTGGTAACGGCGGTGTTAGCAGTAGTGGAAACATGGATGGCGACAGTTCAGTTGCATCGGGTATGCATCCAGGTGAAGAAGGAGCTGGTGGAAGTGACGACGGCGACGCGGAAGGAGGAGAGAATGAGGGCGGTAGACTGACACAGGCACCGGTGCCAATGCCGACACCATCGCCGTACACATTCCGCAGGCGAAACGCTATCGTGGAAGGATCGGAGGATGCACCCAAAGCCAACGACTTTCCAGATTTGTCCTAAAGACGACACTTGCAATAGTTTTCTTTTCTATTTTTTTTGCCTCCTCCCTGGCAACTTTCCGCATTCTTTTCTTTTTCTTCTCTTTGCATATCATGTATACCCAGTCCCAAGAAAAAACCCCTGCATCCAGGGACAAAGGGCTTCTCACTCTCTCTTTTTTTTTATAACATCTAAAACTTGTTCATGCCCCTTCTCTTTTCGAATTACGTATCCAAACATAGACTCTACACCATCCTCACTTTTCTTTTCTTACTTCAAGCGCTCCATGTCCCATGGTGCATACGATGACACAATCAGCAATAAAAGAAACAAAACAACAAAAAAATATCCTGAACGGTGTCTATGTTTAGTGTTGGCAAAAAGGGAAAGTGCGTGGTTTACGGATCTGAAACTAGTCGGTGTAGGTGTTGTTAAGATGCTGCCCACCTATCGCCGTTGCACATCGTCCATTCGAACGTGAACGCGCGTTTCCAAACACGTGGATTATTATTCAATTACGGAGTGAATTGTTAGATCTATCGCGCCACCGTAGGAAAGGGCGACGATTTGGCCAATCCGGGAAGTACTTTAGTATTGCTTGTGTAGATCCCGAGGAGGGGAAAACTTTCTGATTTTGATTGATTATCATTACACATGGCGGTAACAAGTGAGGACCACATGGTGGGCAACGTAAGCAAGATCAAATAAAAAGTTGGCTGCACTGTTTCTCCAAGGCTCATCAAGGACATCGGCCTCCAACATTGACACCGCCCCTCCCGCTGCGATCGAGGCAATGTCAGCAAGCAACTGTACAGAGAGTCATCTGAGTCAATCTCGACATAAAAATTAAAGATGTATTTATTACATCCGCCAATGGCCATCACGCGAGGGTTTAGCCCAACGAGCGCCTGGCCAAACGAGTCTGGCACAATCAGATCTACCAGAAGGGCTATAAGCACAAATAACATCCGCGGAGAATCTCCCGAGACACAGAGCTTCCCAGGAAAATGCTATCCATACGTAACAGAATCTATGTACAAAGTCTTCAAATACTGCCAGGGCGACCCGACTTTTCCTTTGGGTATATACAGCTTGGAGACGCTAGCCATTCTCGAGTCGTTAGATCACGCAATGATTCAACTACATGTATGTATTGATTCCACATATCCAGCCTGAACAGGAACTTCAAGAACTCCTAGATGCTGAAGCTCAGCTGCTGGCGATGGGGATCACAGTCTGTCAAGATGAAAATTGGCTGAAGGACAAGCTTGATTTATATGCTTAGGTATCGCAGCGACATGCACGTCTCTGTTTATCAGACTGTGTCCAGCTCTGGGTTGTTGGCTTGGGTGGAAAAGCAGTGATACTCCCAGTATTCCTGCCCATTCTGACATACCAGAGTTTCCAGTGGGCTTTAACATGGTGTAGATCCTGTTCAGCGACGGCACTTTTTCAAGCTTCTATGCAGCATCGAGCACGAAGTGCCACACAGGCCTTCTTAATAAGACCCCTGACTCGGGTCTTCCTCTACAGATCCTATCAGCAATCCTTTTAAACCAGGACTAGTACTAATTGTCAAAGTCTGTTCCGTTAACCTTTCTAACAACTTTCTACACCTATGGAATAAGATCCTGAAGTCCCTTATTGTACAATCTCCTAGCGAGAGCATTGGGCATGCGACTCTATAACACTATCCACTCTTACGTATTTTCATTCACAGTCCCCTCACAATCTGTTCGTTTTCTGTTTCCTGCTCTTTATTCTCTTGGAAAAATAACACTGCGGTTGAAAAGATGGGAATGTGTTGAGGGAGTGAAAGTATTTACTCGTCATCCTCCTCAGCGTCACCACCCTTGCTGGCGGCAGCAGCAGCACGCTTTCTCTTGACACGACCGGCACGTCCACCACCATAGGGGGAAGTGAGGGAGAAGTCAATGTGCTTCTGGGAGTCGAGACGGACGACGAAGGAGGGGATATCGACAACCTGCTTTCCGACGCGGATGTGGCGCTGACGGATCAAAACGCGGGCGTGGTGAATGGACTTGGCAAGACCGAGCTTGAAGACCTGGGTCTGGAGACGACGCTCCAAGAAATCCTCGATCTTCAAGGCCAAGACGTAATCCAACTTCATCTTGTCCTCGTCCAAGACACCGATGCGGACCAAACGGCGAATCAAGGCGTTACCCTCGAAGAGACGACGGGGGTCCTTGTCCTCCAAGGTGAGCAGCTCACGGGCAGCACGACGGATGTTGGACAGGGTGAAACCAATGCGCCAGATCTCACGCTTGTTACGGAGACCGTACTCTCCGACGAGCTTCAACTCCTGGTCGAGACGGGCGGCCTCGAAGGGACGACGGGGGACCTTGTAGGTCTTTGAGCAGTTCTTGGGAGCTCCGGAAGGCACTGAAAAGAAAATAGCAGAGGTGAAGAAAGTCGATTCCGCGTGATTAGTCCACGATTCCTTTCATGAATAGTCCATAGTTCCTGAAGAAAAACGGCGTAGAGAATTTGGAAGGAGTAGCAACCGACGAAAGGCAATGCAGGATCATAACTCTGGCATGGATTTTTGAATTTCATAAATTCTGGAATCGACGAAAAAAGAGAATTCCAATCCATGCCCCCCAAGGGAGAGCGATGATCCTGCAGAATTGCCTATTATCGGTGGCTACTCGATCGTTGTTGCTCCTTGCTCGGTTCCCATGATGCCATTCCGCATTGCGAATTGAATCAAGCTGGATGCGATAATTACTGGTTGTAAGTGAAAGAAGGATCCAAACCTCACTGCCATGCTTGTGCTTTAAAAAAAAATTGAAATCCAATCGATATCACGTGCGCCGATATGTCATGTGATGCGTCGGAATTATTGTACTTCCTGCGAAAGTTGTGTTTCAGCAATCCCGGCATTCCGTTTTTCCTCCACAATCTCGCCATGGCACACCTCGCTCGGTCGACTCCACTGCGTAGTCTGTCTCGTGTCTGTAAGTTATCAAAGCAATCGGATCTCGATACACGCTGTTCTTCCTTTTTTTGTCAGCTCCTATTGGCGAGGCCGTAGTTTCCATATCCGTAAATGCTAATACTCCGCGTTCATTTAAAATCCTGCCCGGTCTTTTTTTTTTCCCCCCTTTTTCGTCCGCGGTTCATCCATAGCGCAACTTTCCACCGTCAGATCGCAAGTGAAAACCATCGCTGGATGTCTAGTGACCCGAATCAATGGTGTTTCTGTTCTGTTTTTTCACCCTATTCTAACACGCGTTATTACTCTTCTATCCCCTCGACACAGATCATGGTCGCGTGCTGTCTCTTCTCAGAGCCGAGCGTACTCTGCTGCGTCTGGCACTAAGGGAGCCCAGAAGCCCTCAACTTCCGCGAAAGCATTCACGGCCCTTGGAGCTATTGCCACCGGAGCTGCATTCTGGAGCCAGATGCCTGCGGTACGTCGAACGGACGAGGGAAAAATGTGACACTGTTATTCCGGATCAATTGAGACGTTAGTTTGCTAAACAACCGCTCGATACTCGTGGGCGTCGAGAATAGGCCAAGCAAGTTGAATGTGAAGCACCCAAGAAGGACGACAAGAAACCCAGCAAGACTGCCGAAGTCGACAAGAAACGCGTAAGGCGTCTTTTGCTTGCTTTCTTGTTTGTTTCAGTAAAAGTCCGCAATCAAACGCGACATAGAGCTGTCAAAACGTTGTGGCGTCTTTCCTGACTTTCCTTCTCTCCTTCCGTTTTTTTATTTGTCAATCTAGAAACTCGAGGGCTTGACAGAGGACTCGCCTATGCGTCTGCGCATGGAGGCATTCAACAAGAAGCTGCAAGCTGAGATCACAGCCAAGATCGAGGAACTTGATGGCGAGGGTAAATTCAGGGTTGATAAATGGGACAGAATCGAAGGTGGAGACGGTATCTCCATGGTCCTTCAGGATGGCAAGGTCTTTGAGAAGGCCGGTGTCGGTGTATCGGTCGTCTACGGCATGCTCCCACCCGCAGCCGTGGCTCAGATGCGAGCTCAGCATCCCGGAATTTCAGCAACAAAGGAGCCCATGCCATTCTTTGCTACCGGAATCTCCTGCGTGATGCACCCCCGTAACCCAAACGCTCCCACAGTTCACTTCAACTACCGATACTTTGAACTTGGTGCCGTGGACGGTGGCGAACCTGTATCGTGGTGGTTCGGCGGTGGATGTGATCTGACCCCTGCCATCCTCTATGAGGAAGACGCTGTCCATTTCCATCGCGTGATCAAGGTGGCCTGCGACAAGCATGACCCCAGGTACTACAAGGATTTCAAGAAGTGGTGCGATGATTATTTCTACATCCCACACCGCGGTGAACGTCGTGGCGTCGGCGGTATCTTCTTTGATGATCTGGATGACAAGAAGCCCGACGAGCTCTTTGCGTTTGTGCAGACCTGTGGAAAGTCATTCCTGGACCAGTACGTCCCCATTATGGAGAGGAGAAAGGACATGCCATTCACGGAGGACGACAAGCTGTGGCAGCAGATCCGTCGCGGACGTTATGTCGAGTTCAATTTGGTCTATGACAGAGGCACAAAGTTTGGCTTGTTGACTCCTGGTGCGCGTATCGAGAGTATTCTGATGACAATGCCATTGACTGCTCGGTGGGAGTACATGCACGACGCCGACACGAAGGCCCATGAACGTCTCATGGAGGTCCTCCGTGTTCCCAGGGACTGGATTCCCTTGTAGAGACGCACTAGAATGGACCAATTTTTTTTTTCATCATTACATTGTATATGTATTTACAACATTGAAGACAATACGCATCGTTTTCTACACATGCATTTACGGGGGGGTTTCAAAAAAAAAGATATCTATTGCTATTATCGAAAGTTACTGTTCCTTTTTGCTTTTATTCCTTTGTTGAGGTGGCATCAAAGATCTTGTCGCTGTCCTCCTTTGAACTCATCGACAACTCTCTAACCTTCGCCTCAAGGTCACTCAACTCCCACTTGTTGGAGCTCAAGACCTTGGGGATCTGACGAGCCAACGCCTTGTTCTTGAAGTTTGGTGTCGTCGACACCTTCTTCAAGTTTGACTCGACAATCTCTTTGATCGATCCTGCCTTCTCCTGTTCCTGTCTAGCCAATGCCTTGAAGAGTAGTTGGTTCTTCAGATCGCCGGGTCCATCAATCAACTCAATGACAGCCACGGGTGCATTGTCACCGAAACGGTTGCCCAGCTTGTGAATGCGGGTGTATCCGCCCTTTCGGCTCTTGAATCTCTCGGCGAGGGGACCAAACAACTTTGGCAAAGTCGTCTCGTGTTCCTGTTATTAGAAAGCATAAAGTAGTTTCGATCAGATCATTTGCCGGGGGAGGAACACACATTGGTGTTGCATTCCGACGATGCATATAGTGTTCTGGAAGACGTACTCTGAGGAAGGAAGCAGCTTGGACCTTGGCGTGCAAATCGCCACGCTTTCCGAGAGTGATAATCTAATACCGAAAGTAACGACAAGTGCATAATAGTCCTGTTTAGTTATATGCATTTTCCTTTCTGCGGTACGCAGCGCGTTGGTTCCTGTCCTGTAAGGTGTAATGGGTGGAGGTGGCAGCAGTCTCGCGACTTTGACATGAAATGAGCTGCAGCTTCCCTGTCCTGTACCTGATCAGCAATGGCCTTGAGCTCTTGAGCCTTAGGCAGTGTGGTCTTGATGCGATCGTGCTGAATCAGTTGTGTGGCCAAGTTCCGGAGCATCGACTTGCGATGGGACATTGTCCGGTTGAGACGGCGGAAATGCTTTCCGTGATGCATCCTGTATATAAATGGAGTGAGTCGTGGGCGGGAAGTGCTTCAGAACAAGGACTGAGGGTCGAAATGCAATCAGGAACGAAAGCGTCCAAGAGTTACCCGCTAATCACCAAGGGTGTAGCTGAAGGGGGAGTGACTGCCTTGCTGTTTTGTCCGGGTTTGTTTACATCGGTCATGTGACGAATCAACCTGGATGCTGTGTTTATTACTTGTTTCTATGGTGTCGTAGGGAATTACTTGCCGTACTTTGCTAACCAGTCCTTCTTCCACTGGGAATCCTCCTTGGGCACAACAATAAATCTCGCAATGCCATCCCGAAGTACATGCTTTGAGTGCGCCAGCACCGTCAAGAACTTGACGTTCAACCCCACTTTCAGCAATCCAATGTTGCCACCGTTATCCTCTGTCTCAAAATACGTCTGTACCGTCTCGGGCTTGTACTTGTGTTCTGGATCCCACGGTGCTGGATCATAAAGGATCTCTGCCAGTTGTTCTCCAATCGTATCCTGCTCATTAAATGCCTGGATCAGATCCGACTCATTGTGCTCTGGGTACAAGAAAAAAGTCGGAACTGTCAACTGGTCCTGATCCTGATCCACCTGGATCTCATGAGGGTGGTCAGGCTTAAAACCCGGTGTGGCCGCTGTCCGGATCTTACGCTTCTCTAATGCTGCCTCGATCATCATCTTCTTTTCCCGGATCTTTTGTTCCCGCAGCTCCTTCTCGCGCTTCACTTTCTCCTTCTTGTCAAACTCTGCCTGAATCTTTGCCCTCTCGTCCTTGATGGGCTGGTTGTCGGGGTCTGCAGTCAGAGCGTGGTCACAGCAGTCAATAGCCTCCGGATACATTTCCAATGCAGAGAGAGCCTTCGCTGACCGGAATAGGGCCTTCACATTCTTGGGGTTCAGTTTGAGGGCGTGGGCGCAGTCAGTCAGCACTTTGCGGTAGTTGCCTGCGGCGCATTACGAAAAAAAGGGTTTCAAATAGAAATGTTACTATGCCTGTACAGACTTTTTGAAGACTTTCTTTTCGCTCGCCTTCTCCTCGAAATAAAATCCTTACCGAAATGAAGGTTGCAGGCAGCTCTGTTGACATAGAGTGTCTCGTTCAACTTGCTGTCCTTGCAGAACACTTCCAATCCATTGGTATAGAACACAAGTGCATCCTTGTAGAATTTCTTTCCCTGCTTGAAGCAATCGTTTCCTTGGTTCTTAAAGTTCTCCGCCACCTCTATGACGAGGAATATAGAACAGAGGATCCCGTTAGTGTAGAACTATACGCTGACTCGAAATCAGCAAAAAAAAAAAAAAAAAAAAAAAAAAAGAAAAAAAAAAAAAAAAGAAAGAGCAATTGTCCTGTTTTGATAGGGGGAATGTCCGAGCTGAAAATACCTTCTGGTGTGCCATCGTAGGCCAGGTCTTGGAGCGCCTGAATAAGAGGGTTTTCGTCGGCGTCCTCGGGAAGTGAGTTCATGAACAAGGGGACGGAATCCATTTCCTTGAGAAAGTCATTTTCGTTTAGAGCCCATTCCGGTCGGCTGGGTCTGTCGGGTCCTGGCAATGGAATGCCTGTCTCCGTTCGTCTGATGCCGTCCTCAGCCATGGTTGGAATACGCTGTGATTAGAGTGAGCAGAAAAGGTGCGAATGAATGAATGAATAACAAAGTTTTTTTTTTTTCTTTTTTTTTCTTTGTTCTTCCACGAAACAACGCACGGACTGGACACAAAGCCACGTCGTGCCTGATTGTGGATTGTGGCACAGTCACTTGCATCGCTGGCCACCAGCACGATTTAATGCAATGGGTACATTGTTTTTTCTTTTTCTTTTCCTTGATGATATGGTACAACGCGGACTACGAGGGCAGCTGTCTAAAATGAAATAAAACCGCGCTTCTATTGTCTTCTTCTCGATTGCTGAGCCTCGCTCTGCCGCCGATAATCCCTTAACTCCTTGGACAGATCTGGCATCTTTGCTCCCCACGCAGGGAGTTTCACGACCTAATTAACAAGCATCAGACAACCACAGGAAACGCTATTGGTGTGAGCATTTGTACAATCATAGAGCGATCGGCTTGAAATAACACGCGTAGGAAAACTTGGATCAATCATACCATAACAGTACAGTTGTCCTCGGCGCCCAACTGTTCTGCCAAGTTCAAAACATTGGCTGCCGCCTGCGTCGGATTGTCCTCCAACTTGACACAATCAACGACTTCTTGGTTACTCATCACGCTCGAAATACCATCCGAGGTCAGAACCAGAAATGCTGCTTCGCTGGCCTTGATAGTCCGTCGGATCAACTCGGGCTCTGGAGAGACCCCAAAGGGTTTCATGGCAATGTCTCCAAGTGCGCGCGTGTTCGCCACTTGACCCAGAAACATGTTCTCGCCAAACGAGTCGGCGCTTACGTACGCTGCCATCTTCCGGATGCGATCTGAAGAAAACGGCAGAAAGAAGAAACAGAGGATGAAGGCAGGTTTCAACCTCATTAGCATATTGATTGTCAAGGCGCTTTCAAAAACACGACACGCTATGCATTCTCCCACATACCAGATTCAACGACAGCGTCAGGATGGTGATCTGTCGTGAGCTGGATGCTCTCTCCTCGAGGCGCCTCGCACAGCAAAACTCGGGTGTCGCCAACATGGGCCAGGATCAGATCCAGGTCATCCTTGGTCTCCCAAAAGGCGCCCTTCGATTGTACAATCACCACTGACGCCGTCGACCCGTCGTCATACTTGTCTCGGACGAGCTCAGAGTCACACTGCAAGAAGGACAAGCACAGCCGTTGCTCCAGAGTCATGGTCGTAGGAATAGGCACGGCGGGTAGCTTCTTATCCGCTGCCGCCTCGGTCAGATCCCGCTCTCTAATAACCAGCTTCTCGTATTCAGATCTGTCAGAGCCATAGTAGGAAGAGGTCCCTCCGGGAAGAGGCGAGGTCCTGTTCAAATTTCTCCTCCGCGCCATCACAAAGGGATCCTCGTCCTCGTCATAGTCGTATTCATCCTCCCCTACTTCATTTGCCTTGTCCTTGCTCCGTTGGACAATAGGCTTCCCCTGTTCTTGCTTCTTGTTATTGGTCTGCCCCTCCCGTTTAGCATCTGCCGATGCTGAATCTCCACCTGCAGACCCACTACTGCTGCTCATCCCATCTGTGCTTTCACCTGTTGCGGTGGCCGCCGCCTCATGCTCCAGTGACTTGACATCCTGCTTCTGCTCTTCCTCGGTTGCATTCGGATGGGGTATAAAGATCATAGGTTTAATCTGTCCACCTTTACCCTTGATATGGACCTTCCGTTGCTGTCTCGCTCTCTCTGATGCCGCCGAGTGTTTGCCTCCATACTTTTCCTCAAAATCCGCTGGCAAGAACGGCTCTAGAAAATGAGGTCGGAACGTGCGAAAGTACCCTCCGAGTTTCCGTAGATCCCGAACCACTTTGGGAACCATCTCTGGTTTAGCCTGTTCAATATACTCGTCCAGATGAGCTGTCAGGAAATCGGCCGTGTGTGATCCGCCATGGCCGTCAAAGATCGCGAAATAGAAGAGAGATTTTTTGTCAGCATCCATCTGTGTCCCCTCGGTACTCGGGATGCCATTGTGATTACTGCCGTTGCTGTTACTCTGGCCGTTACTACTGCTGCCACTACCAGTGCTGTTCCTTGATGGTGATGATGATGATGATGAATCCGGTGATGATGATGATGGTGCCGGTGATGCTGAGGACGACGCGAGTTCCGGCGAAGGTGTTGGAGGATTGAGCACAAGGACTTTGTATCTGTCCTGGTTGTATGTCCTCTGACAACGCGTCGATCGGATCCCGACAAAATCACGCGATTTCGATAGATGAATTCTCAGCGTGTCTCCATGCGCATTCTTCATCGCGAAAAATGGCTGCGCATACGCGTTAACCGCACTAGAGCTGATGGGGCGACTTTGATGAGAGCACAGCCAGGTTTGAGCTGGCTGAGGTGCAGAGGACACTGCAAATCCTGATCTGTTGGATGATCGCGTCAAGAGTGATAGTGATCCGGGGACAGGTCTCTGAGGTAGGGGCGAAGAGAGAGCAATTGACAGGGAGTGGATCATTCTAGGAGCATCTGGAGATACGCAGCGGATGCTATGCCCACGGGCGAGTGCCGGTGCAGAGCGGCCATGGTCAAGTCTGTTAAGGTTGTGGAGGTGGCAGAACCGTGGGAAGGCGGAGTAGAGTCGGGGAGGCGAAGGAGGCAGACGGGCCATGGTCCAAGCAGAGGAGGAGATCATATTCCCTGATCCTTACGACGAGCGATGTGGAGCTGCTTTATGATGATCGCCGAAGAAAGGGAAGAGGGGCGGGATCGGAAAGGGGGGTACGTGTACGTGTTGGAATGGGATGATTCGATGGGGAGCGGACAGATGATGCACCCGACAATTCCCCATGATGACGGAGCGGTGTCGTCGTCCGTGCCGTGTGTGCTCAGGCACGGAATGCACTTGCGGGCTAGAGCCTGATTTTTTTGTATTATCGGAAAATGCCGATGTTCCCCGCAAGCCCGCCCTATCGCGACGCGCCGTTCGTGGACGCGTTTTGTCGACAGGGGGACGCATGGCTGAACCCGATGATCATTTGCGGCAGGCTACAACTTGCTCAGGGACTGGAATCCCGCTCCTTTTCCTCGCGTACAGCAAAAAAAAAAAAACGGAGGTGTGTTTAACGTTTTCAGTTCTCCGTCTCCTGTGCATACGAGAGCAACTCATCATCCCTTTCGCACGTTTCTTTTTATATCCCACTTGCACACCTCTGCCATTACTATTCACCCTCACGCCATCTGCTTTTATCTTTGCCGATTCTCGTAGAAGCTTACCCAGAGCATTGCGACAGGCCTGCTGCTGTTGTCTTCATTATCTTCCCTCTCCCTCTTTGTCATCTTTTTCGACTCTTGCACTTGCGCTCATCTTATTTCTTCTATTTCTTGTTTATCTTTTCCACAGCGCACACTCACGCAACAGCGAAACTCCACGTTTTCACAACAGTCGACATTGAAGGCTGACATCTAACACCAAGCTGGACCTTCCAAATGAAATCAATGACCGAACCCAAAAACTCCAGCTCGTTTGAAGTAGTCTTGATCGATGACCATCACAGCGGTAGCAATAACTCACGACCAGTGGCACCAGAAGTAGAACGAACACTGTTATCCAATCGCCACGGATGGATTTATCTATCCCCTAGAGGTCGCCTTCAGGCACTAGCCTGCTATCTCTTGGTAATCACAAAATCTCATGCATGCCCCGCCTGCCGCTCCCATGTTCGCTGTAACCAGGAAACATATTTTTCGGAAACGCATCGCATAACCCAAACTGACCAAAAAAAACCCCCCTCCCCTCCTTCATTATCCCCACCGCCAGATCTCTGGCCTTTTAAGCTTGTACTTTTGTCTGGTCCAGGCAGGGATGGAAACCATTAAACTCTGCGGGTCTGTTGCCAGCTGTTTTCTTTATTCAACGCAGGGTTGGCCTGCCTTGGGAGAACAGAGCGTTGACTTGTTGGTGGTGTCGTACTTTTCTGGCGGCGTGTCTGTCTTGGGTGGCATACTCGGCGCCTTTGGACTCTATGCTTCATACAAGGTAACGCATCTATCTTATCTGTGCGTGTCCATGTAAAAAAAAAAACAAGTGAGCTGCATATGTGGCAGAAAACACCTCCTGGACTTTGTTTTAAACTTGTGCTGTGCTTATTCCAGGATCTATTTTGCAACCAGGACGCGGCGCAGCTCTCAAACAAACAGAAGAGTGCCTTAACCTTTTCAAGCGAACTTAACCATGAACTGAAAAACTGACGGCCACGTTTTTTCAATGCTCTTGTAGAAGTCCGCATCCATAGTCCGGATGTTTGCAAAGATATGGCGGAACACGATCGGCTGCTTCATCAGCTCCACAGTCCTGATACTCCTCTGCACCTTTATTCACAAGGAACAATTCCTGTCACAATGCGCGTCCCAGCGGCATTCTGCGTTGGACGCAACGGAATGCAGCACCATGTATGTGGCTGCACTGATGGGATCCATAGTCGGGTTTCTCATTGGCCTCACCATGAATGTAAGTGCGAAATGCGCCTTTATCTGCATATGCAGTCTGCAGATCTTCATTGTCGAAAAGGCATCTACTACATGGAACTAATACACCCTGATTTTTATGCAACAGTGGCGCTTTGGAGGGGATGTGATCAAATACTTTGTCGAGCTTGAGACTGTCAAATAGGCGACGAGATCATAAAATCTTCTAGACGCGCTAGGAAACGTGGAGAGAATACAAATTCTGTCGACACTACGATCCATCGCGGCGAACCACCATCAGTCGTTTTTCACCATTCAACACATGATAAAAAAAAGACCGTCTGGTCAGACAAGCTAACAATTAACAAAGACGATATTTGGCTAGCACAAATGTGCCTACAAGACGTTTCAGCATCGATCACGGTTATTCATTTTTTTTTTTTTTTTTTGCAAAGCAATTGCTTGCGATCAATTAAGTAACTCGGATTGTATGCGAGTATTTGTACAGCTGGGATTTTTCACTTGGTAGATACATATCGCGTTACTTCGTTTTTGCGAGATAGTGAGGATTTGTGGATTTGAAAACCTGCTCGTGCGTAGTTTCTAGTTTAGCCAGGGCATTAGATGATCCGCCATAGTATCAAACGATGTATGCTCGTTTGAACTTTATTAAAACATTTTCATGGCAAGTTATTATTATCTCGATATATGCAAGCGCAGCTGCGATACATGTCGATGCACCTGCCTTGAACTAATACTACGTGTAGCACTGACGATCTCCTCCCCCGCCAAGCATGTATAATTTAAAAAGCATTCCTGCGGATAATGCGCTGTCTACTGGTTGTAGATGGCTACTAGGACTATACGACAATATCAGTGGAGTGTTATCACTAATATAAAGTACGGCAAGTAACTAAACTTTAGTAGTCCTGGGAGCATTTTGCGGCACGGAAGAATGAGCCCTGTCCTGGTCATGAGGATGTCTATTGAAATAGGCCAGGTCAAGGATAAGAATGTTCGCTGCCAGTCGTTGTGTAGAGCAGGCCAGTGGAGTACTAGAGAATGCATAGAAAGGTCATCTACGGCAGCTACTTCAACATCAGCAGTTTGATTACTTCGATACGCGGATGACATTGTTCATTGTCGCGTGAGCGAAAAGGTGCTCTTCCAAGACGTAGCTACCGCCGATTCCCAAGGGCCTTTAGATGTCTTCGTACACCAGATGAAAACGTAGAGTTGCATACCGACTATCGGTGCTATAGATCATGAATGTGTGCCATTTCCAATGGTTAAATCGCTACACGTTCAAGAGGATCGAAGGTATGTATTGCTGAGAGACTCCGAGGTGGTTAAAGACGCACCCTGGCAATGAACTAAATACACTTCCGGGTTTATGGCTTTGGAGAAATGAGGGAGGAGGGGAATGGTGTACATTTCCGACGCAATTTTGTGTGCCGGAGATGCGGCAAATCTCTTCAGATTCTAGGATGCAGCGTCCAATTGTCGCTCCGCATTTTTCTGGGGAAAGCTCATTATATTATTAAACGCAAGCGTTGTACTCCACCAGTGATACTACGATAGCCTTCTATAATTGGGTGGCATCGGATGCGCGAGCGTAGCCGATTAGTAGTTTAAAGTTGACTCGTTTGGGTAAGCATTTGACGCGTCAAAATCCACATGGCTATCTGATTTGAATCGTCATCACGTTGCGCGACATGCATTTATGGGGGGTTGATGATCATCTTGTTGATGATAAGCAAAAGACGCGCTTATGACTCGGTTCAACGTGGATCGTCACTTGGGCGCAATTGCGTCATGTTCAGATAGCAAAGTAAACCTTTGTTTCACTCTCATACAACCTTAATCCAAGGAAGATGATTCATCCATTCACTTCGTATTTCTTTTGTGAGAAAAAATACCGCATCACTCAGCTGGATGGAGCGCCGTTGTTCCTAAGTTTTTCTATCGACACCATTCATTCTGAGGAATAGACCGCATTTGCATTGTTTTCTAACAGAGATCTGCATGTACAGAGGCGGGGAGAGAGAGAAAGAGAGAGAGAGAGAGAAGAGAGGGAGGGAGAGCGAAAGAGAGAGAGGGAGAAAGAGAGAGAGAGAGAGAGAGAGGTGGTTTTTTTTCCAATTTGCTTTGTTTTGTTAATTCCCCGTCCATGTCCGGGGGTGATGTCTCTATTGCGGTTCGTTCACCACAATAAACAAGGCGCATGTTTTTCGGTTGTTAATACACTTGTAACAACGATCCCCAGTACCCTCGCCCCTGGAGGATTGAAGAAAAGGCATTGAGGTCATCTTTCCTTTTTACCTTATCTTTTTTTTTTTCTTCCTGTCGGAACATCGGATCACGAATCACTGGTTTACGGAATAAATTGTTGCGTCAGAACATACCCAACAATAGCTGACGGAAAAGTAGAGTGTAGAGAAGACAGTGGCGGCGTCCGTTTTCCCCTTTCTCTTCACACGGTGGGTGGATGCGTGGAAGGGAGAGACACTGGCGCATATGGCTGGGATGGAACGATTCGCCAATGGGCATTGTACAACTTGAGATATATATACACATAACCTTCCAAACTCACACAGCAAAGACAAAAAAAAACATTCTTTGGTCATGTCTAGTTGGACGCCTTTCGTTTGTACTCTTACATATACCACTGGGCACATTTATTGTTGTTCGCTGTTTAAGCCTTTTGCGCTGAAATACATTGGAGGGTTACACTGTCGTTGAAACCTTACCATGTCATCCTCTGTTGGAGAAAATAAACAAAAAAAAGTTGGAGAGGGAGAACGAGAGCGGGGCGTTTCAGGGACGAAGGACGTGTGAAAAGTGAATTCGGTCAGGGAATTGGGAAGGACGTGTGAAAAGTGAATTCGGCGCGTTTCTCTGCGCAATTTAATGAATAGCCAGGGAAACCGCATTTGCGCCCCTGCGCAACATCTTGACATACGCAAAGTATTGCACAGATACCGGTAATGGTTTATTTCGACGGACGGACATTATGTTGTTAATGAGAACTGAGAGGAAGCGAGAGGCGGACCACCCTCTTTCGCTCCAGCCCTGGACGTAAACAAGCCGTTTTGTCTCCTATTGTTGACTATCCCTGTTGTGGAAAAAGAAAGACCCCAGAGCGAATGAGAGGTTGATGCGTGGTGTCCCTGTTTTTTTTTTTTTTTTTTTTTTTTTTTTTTTTTTTTTTTTTTTTTTTTTTTTGTTGTTGTTGTTGTTGTTGCCTGCGTGTTATCATTGCGATGATCGTGCTGCCGACTTGCTTGCAGATGCGACAAGAGTGATTTGCGTATTCATTTATCCAAGACGGTAACACAACACACATGTGTGCCGTTCCTCTCTGGCAAGAAAGTTTTTTTTTTCATGGTCCTCCCCCCCTTCTGTCTCTTGTCTCTCTTGCTCACTTTACCAGAGCTCCTGGTCTTCAAACGCAACAAACTCAAAAAAGCACCTGCAGGATGACGAACCGGTGTAACCTTCCCGGATGACTCTTCCATCACTTCAAGGCAAACATAGAATGGCGCTCAGTAGAGCCGCCATTGACATAGCCTACTCAGTCGCATTATTCGCATTATGCAGATGATGGCTCATCATGTAGGGGTCCTGTTGTTCTCTCCCTGCTCCCTTACAGCATGAAGTCCTCAGATGCCACGGGAGACGGGGGAAAATACGACGACGTGTATATTTATCGCACGCAGAATTTGACTAGATTGTCCCACCTCGACGGCGACATAAAGGAGAGTGAGTGTACTGCAGCATTATTATTCAGCCTTGAGGCACTCTATGCATCCTGACTGTTGCGGTACATTGAATAAAAACGCAGTGTACCTGTCACTTTCCTCTGCCCAACTCTCCGGGTGCCAGCACAACTACGTCTGTGATCGCGCATCGAGTACCATAATGAAATCAAATCAAATCAAATAAAATAAAAAATAAAAATAAAAATGCTCCTCCCCACAGCAATGTTCACAATTTATCACACAGACTGCAGCGCAGGGTTGTTTTCTGAGCGCGGGGGAAAAGAAAGAAAGAAAGAAAAAAAATGCCGGAAACAAACAACAATGACCACAGCCAGCCAGCATCCTCTGCGCGTGAGCATCGGGTTACCTTTGCTATTCTAGCAAGTCTGCCGGACGCATCTCTGCGTATCCGCGTATTTTTATTTTGGGACTCTTGAGCAGCGCGATCTTTGTAAAACTAGCGTGCTTTCCGGCGATTATTTTTGGAGTTTCGCCGGTTTGCAACAAAGATCTTCAACTCACCCACGGCCACTCCACGAGCCCCTTTCGTTTTCGCCGGGTGCCAATATCACGTTGAAAAAAGTGACAAAAATGGAGGTAGGGGCCTGCCTCACGTTGACTGAGCGTGAGAGCCGGCAGTGTGGCAATCACCATCTAATAGACTAAGAAATTCGAGAGCATATGAAATCGGGTGAGCGTATTCGGGTGAGGCCCCAGTAAGCCCTGGTACTCTCTTTGTTCGAGTTTCGACTTTTTTTCGCGATGCAAAAACACAAAAAAAAAAAGAAAAGTGGACGAAGGATGAAGGGCGTCGTGATGCCAATCAAGTGACCACACAAGGCGGGGGGTTCGCAGCGCGGGATAGAAAGGTTAAAAGCGTTGCTCTTGGCCTACGAAATGCATCATACCCAAGCTCTGTTTGAGGAACTGTTGTTGAGCGTTGGCCGTGAAATATGGACTGTTGGACAGTGGGCATGGTAGTGTGTGGGTCAAGGTAACCCAAGTTAATCCATGAAATCAACAATTTTTTTTTTTTTTTGCCGGCTCTCAAGGCTCACAATCCACCCTTGTCCCCGTCCCTCGTCGTCCCCGTTCTTCGTTGCTTCTCATTTCAGCACAGAAGATCTTTCTACAGCGGGTTCTCAGCCTGGGTTATTCATTGTAAATTGCAATAAAACATTTGATTCCGGGGCACAAGCATTTTGAGCAACACTCACACCGTTAATCCCTTCATTGCCATGTCCATAATTTCCCTCTCTTTTCCTCGTCGGTGTCAAATGCCAATTGTGCTCGTTCTCGTCATTTTCCTACTTTAATTCACTGGAGCAGGCACGCCAATCATGCCACTCTGCAGGTACACATAGGGTGAGCACATCGTCTTTGCCTGTGAGGCAACCCGGCTGAGCAATGGCCATCGGTATCGCTCGGAGAAGGAAGGGAGCCAGTGTAAGGGGCAATGGCACGATTGCCTGGATGTTTGTAAACCACGGATATTTGACCTCTACTCTGTTGTATATATTATGGCCTTTGTCCTGACGTTTGCATGGACGGGACTGAATAAAAGGCACTTTTCATTTACCCATCTCTAAAGGGAAGCATAGATTGGCGTATACACACTTTTTATACGCAAAATAAATAATTGCTGGACCGTGTACCTTTCACACTGCTGGCGCACTTGGCATCTGTCGAGGCGGCAAACGATGCTCGCGGCTCTTGAGTTTTCAGTGACTATCGATTGACATGGGAGTTGAGTATTGAAAAAAAACTGGCATTGGAAATAATAACAATAACAATGCTAGTCTACAAAAGCAAAACTGAAAACAATGCTAACCCTGTATGCGAGAATTGCTTAAAAGGTAGCCTTCATCATCGTCCTGAACTGACTTTCTTATTTTTTCCCTCCTTCTGTGCATTCTTCTTTTTTTTATCTTTGTTTCTCTCTCTCTCTCTCTCTTCTCTCTCTCTCTCTCTCTTCTCTCTCTCTCTCTCTATCGCCATCGTTGTCTCTCTCTCTCTCGCTTTCTCTCTTTCTCCTTACCGAGAGTATTCAAAGCCAACGTTTGCTTAGACTGTTCTCCCCGCTGTCACTCACAACTATCAACCCCTTGGTACGAGTCAATCTTCCCCTTCCACAACCATTCCTACTAGCACACCATCACCGCTCACCTCACCATCTCACCAGTTCTCGCACCAAGTCACTTAAAAGATCAAAGACCCGAATTGCCCTCTCACGAATCCATATATTAGATCTCAACAGGTATAAAGCATCCTCACAGCCAGTTTTCCTCATCTTCAATTCACGGGAGCATTAGGACGGGGGTATCAAGGTCGTCATGATATTATTGTGCCACTCCTCTATCATCCATCAACATCAACGTCATCCTCGCATTTTCACCCCATTTTTTTTTATCCGTGGAAGCCTAAGATCGCGCTCGACTGTCGATAGTGAGGCAGGACATCTTTGTGTGTCCTGTGATGCGTAATTTCGGCATGTAACAAGGAATATCCCTGTTGCCTTTGTTGATTGGAGTTGATCCGAGGCGGATGGAGGCATGAAACAGCGCTCCTTCATGTATCCCGTCTGCCAAGGCATATCTGAAAATCGTTCTTTATGGACTTTTTTTGCCAGGTTCCTTGGCTGATCTTTTTCAGCGAAAATCTCTTTTTTGCCTGTCGAAGGAAACTAGGAGACAGATGGGGAAGATTGGACAATGTCCACGTATCCCTGCTAGTCGTCATAGTCGGCTAAGAAGGGAACATGACGTCCAAGCGGACAGAAAGAAGGCACGGATCAATAGGACAATACCCTTTCCCCCCTCTCCTTCATCGGCTTTCCCAGTTTCCTTTTCCCTTTCCCCCTTTTCTTTGTCTACGTCTGTTGTCGCAATGATTTCTCACCTCTCGACGACGACATCACACACACACATTCGCCACAGCATTCGGCCCGCAGACATGGAGTGGCCTGATTAGCTACTATACTCAGAGAGCTTCTCATGCAGAAGTAACAACGATGGAAGAACCCACTTGACTAACCCTCAAAACCTGTATATTTTCCCTCTCAGACAACGGATCTTAGACTGCCAGGGATTGATTGAACTCAGAGCCCCGGAATAATATTAAAAATTGAGAAACGTTCTCCCCTTTCCTTTTTCATAACAATAATTGTAATCACAATGTAAGTTGACGAAAGTGAGCACCTTGCCGCAATTGCTGGGGAGACTTAATACTCCACTCGACCAACTTGATCCAAGTTTTTTTCTCCTTTTCCCATATCACCCCGCTCCAGAAAGTGCCGTTGGTTCGACTTTGACATTACCCCGTACCCTTGGTCCTCCATAACCATCTTCCCTGTTGTGCCTGCATCCCAAGCACGCGTCTTTAAAGATTAGCAATATGCCAATTTCCCCTCGCCGCCCCTCCCTTCTCCGGCTCTCTATCCATTGTCTTATTACACCTTATCTCTTCCATCATCGCCTTGTTTTGCTTTTCCCCTTTGCAAATGACGTATACATGCAGTTGGAAAGGATAAGAACACGATTGCATTTCCATCGCACGTATAACTTGTCCTCGTCGACCTTTAATGTCGTTTGACAGTGGTCCTTTATTGAGCCTTTTGTTCTTCCACATATGCTCAGTCGTTATTTTAATCTATTGGTGGAACGTTATTCAATAACTGAGCAGAGAAAACCGTTCTCTGCTTCGAGGAGCATTAATGTGACCTGCAACGCGAACCAGTCGCTAACCTGACTCTTCTCTCTTTACATATGGAAAAAAAGGCAACAAGCAACAGATGCTCCTCCTCCGGTGAATCTTTATTCGCAGGATCACTTTATCGATGACTCTTCAAGGCTTCAGCACAGCGATTTCATCCGTCACGGATCGCCTATACACCAACAACACACAATGATGGCTCAAACGACAATGACGACGTCCAACATCAACGGCAATATGAATCAAACTTATGCTCGACGTGTCACATACCCATTCGTGCCATCAATCGACACCAGCTCCAGTCTACTGATGAATGGCTTGACAAGTCCCGAGAACTCTGGATCAAGTCCACTCATGGGCAGTCCATTCCCACAGGGTGGCCTTGTAGGCGGTATCAGTCAGGTTCCAGCAGGTGTCCAGGGCATGGTTCGGTCCTCTCCGTTGATCGGATATATGGACGCAATGACTCTCCAACAACAGGCACATATGCCATCACACCATCATTCTCATCATCCTCATCAGCACCACCCTCACCATCCATCACAAATGTCCTCGCCTAGCAGCTCACCATACCCACAACCGCTTGCCGTGAATCCACACCAGTACACACCACCGCAGCATCAGGCACAGCATCAAGGAACCATGGCAGGAACATGGATTACTGATGCTGAGAGCGGACAGAACGGCGGGGCTAAGACGTACTCTTTCGTACCGCTCTCGGGCGTGAACACGAAAAAGAGACCTCGCCGACGATTCGATGAGATTGAGCGACTCTATGTTTGCAGCTGGTCAGATTGTGAAAAGGCATACGGCACTCTCAACCATCTCAACGCACACGTGAATATGCAAAAGCATGGATCCAAACGGCATCCCTCCGGTGAGCAACTGACTTAAAAGATATCCTGCAAATGTGTTTGCATATGATATTTTAGTGATGTACACAGGACTAATCGTCTTCTTGTGCGCTACCTCTTCTATTTTTGATTTTAAAGAATTCAAGGAACTTCGAAAAGCGTGGAGACGCCAAAAGAAAGCCGAGGAAGAGGCAGCAAAGCAGGTGGCAGTGTATCACCATCAACAGCAAGTACAGCAGCAGCAACACCAGCAACACCAACAACACCAACACCAACACCAGCAAACACAGAACCCGAATCAATTTCAGCTTTGCGACCAAATACTGACGGGAATGCACGCTCACCCTATGGCAATGCATCCAATGTCCCATCATCAGCCACATCAACTCCCACACCCACATGCGCACCCGAACCAGCACTCGCAACATCACCCCCAAGGACAGTTACACCATCAACACCCTATGGGATTTTAACAAGAGCAACTTTCCGTCTTGCCAGTCAACCAACCAAGCGAATTCCAAAGGCAGATCTTTCTATTTACTTTACGATCGTCGCTTGAACCCCTTGACTCTGAAAGGCACTGACCATCGACCACCCAACTCCATTCTGAGCCCTCTCTCTGCACAACTTATAACGCTATATCTCTATATGTATACTTTAATCAATATTTCATTTTTGTTTGCTCAATCAACCAAACCAAGACAGTCAGGCAATTCTAAAAAAATTCAGGGGGGAAAACACGCACAACGTCAGATGTTTTTTATACCACGTTACTCCTCTTCCCTTTACAACTCGTAGCCATTCTTTTGGTTGATTGTCGCCTTACTTTTCGCTTCTCGCTTTCTCCTCCTGATTTCGCTACTTTGTTTCTGTCTTTCCAAAGTCTCTGTCTCTCTCTCTCTCTCTCTCTCTTTTTTTTTTTTTTTTGTTATTTTATTTTTGCTGTACTTGTTTTTGTCGTGTTGTTACTTTCTCGGTATTTTTTTTTCTTCTTCTTCTTTGCTGTGCTCTTATTGTTTGATCTATGCGAATAAAAAAAAGTGCATGCAGTTTAACTCAGCTCTGACCTATTTGTTCTTTCTTACCCCGCCCTGACACAAAAAAGAAAAAATAGATGGTAGGATAGAAAAGAAGACAAGCAGACGCGTCTGGGTGGACCAATGAAATGCTTAAGATCCCACGCGCGACCTAGAAAAAATGCAATTGCAAATAAGGATTGGAGTGTCTCGATCGTTCTTTTTGGAAAAAAGGAAAGATTCAATTGGGATGTGAGGAAAAGGAGGTCCATGAATGATTTTTTCTTTTTTTTTTTTCCCGTGGGCGCATTGGATAACTGAAATTGAGCATGCACGCACAGGGTTTGTTGGAGTAAAGATTGGGAGCGAGTGAGATCCACATGGCCATGTTCCACTCAAACCCCTTTTGTACTTGGATCAGTGTAATATATAGCCCGAGAGCAACAATCAACAAGAGCGCGACGAGCAGAGTGAGACGTGTCACTGAATAAATGGCAAAGGCACACATGGAACGTTGTGGAAAAAAAACGGCAATATACAGATCTCACCGTTTCCTTGACCTTGACCCTGATCGTGACCTCAAACCTTTTGCCGGCAACCCTTTATTCTTTCGGGTTCTTTAGCCTTCTGGGAGAGCCAAAAGCCGAAAATGAATGACTGCGCGTTGGCTTTTGGCAATTGACGTGATTTTTATTTTTCTTGAATGTTCCTCACTCTTCGATTTGATTCTCTCGGTCCATTAGCACCGACTTTAAAAGAGTTCGTTTGTCTTCTACCTTTTTCTAGTCTTTTAGTTTTTCTTGACACTTTCTTCCCTATTTCGCCAATAAGGTGCTTTTGCCTAGTTTTGCTCCACGTTCTCTGTCTGTCACTCTATCACCATTTATGCAAACATCTCGCAATTAGAACAAGCAATTGAAATAACAGTGCTGTTCATTTTTCACGCCCAGCGAGTAAAATACTCAGCCCACAGTCCCCCCTCTCTAAGTGATTGCTTCTTTCTTATGGTAGAACAGCTCTCATAACTCGCGTTCCTACCCCTGACCTTATCTCAGCCCGCGCACAACTGCACCCTTCAAATCAATTTCGGAACATCTTTTTGCATTCCATGCATTACACATTTGGTGGTGGATGAATTCGCCTTCATTCAAGACTGCCTTCTGTCTTCCCCTGACTTGTTAATATATCTTCCATCTGCTGTTCGGTCTTTCAAGACCATACTCCGAAGGAAGTTTCCTTTATTTCACACTTCCCTATTGGAAATCGCACACCTTATCTCGTTGGGTAAAAAATTCGCCTTTTCCGGCCCAACCAGTGTTCCTTCCCCCCCCCCTTCATTTTGTCATGTCCGACAACAGCCATATCACCAGCGACCCAGCTACGGAACGGCGCCAGGTACATATACTGCGACGCTATTCCTTCTCTCTGTCCTGGCCCCTGAGGTGCCATGGAAGCAAAATCCTGATGCCCGCCTCGTATACCATTTCGAAGCCGTGGGGAAGACAAAGGAGAGAAGGCGCTGTCTTTTGCTTTCGCTCATTCTCTCTCCATGTTCGCCACCAATTTCCCATGTTTATATCTGACCCCCTCTCTACTGTTGTTGTCGTTGTGGTTGCTGTCGTTGTTGTTGTTTGTGCTCGTGTGTGCGTGTGTGTGTGTTTTTAGCCCGGCAAGAACAAAGGGGCTGAGCATGATGTAGAGCTAAGCAAGGACAGAGTCTCGTGCGCACAACACCACCAAGAACAGGAAACCAAAGACAACAGCCGCCTTCCTTTGCCACCAATTGAAGATTGTCCTACACATGACAACGATGCGTCAATGCAAATTGCAACACATTGTTTTGAAGCCATGAGTGTTAGCGAACAAGCACAGTGCCCTGCAACTGCTGCTGCTGCTGCTGCTGCTGTATCATCTTGTGCTTATCAGGCAGCGGGAGAGGGGGTTCTGGACGAGATTCTAGTAATGGCTCTCAAGAAACGCCAGGACCGACTGTTTCTGTTGAAACTCGACCGAGATTTCTGCAACTTCATCGAGAATACAAGGTAGGTTGTACAGCAACCGATTCGTGTGGACAATAATGGAAAAAGGGGGAGGGGAAATGATTCCTGTTGACTCAACAATAACTCATACTGCAAATGTATTTTGTTGATAGCCAGGAGGAACTAGAGTTTCCATGGCTCAACTCGTATTATCGGATGATGATCCATCGTTCTGCAATCTACTTTCAGCTCGCCCGTAAAGTCGATCCACTACACAAGAGGATCACCCTATCAAAGACTGAGCATTCTGCCATGTAAGTCAGCGTAGAGTCTAGAGCGCCATATCTTTTTGCCTTCCCCAATAGTCACAATCTCAATCGTGTATACTTTCTTGAGTTGCCCAGCGCCACCAATCTTTTAACACGACGTCTTCTTATCTCTGTTAGTCCGATCCTACGATTCTGTGACCTCGTCGAGGAAGAAGACGAAGCCGACGAGAAAGAAGGAGGGCAGTCGTCCACAGAACCTTCGATCAAGGCCATCAAGGTTCTAAAGCGATGTCAACTTCGCCCCGGTAGCGCCTGTGAAGCACGATCTGCCGATAGTTGTTCCAGTAGTATTAGCGGTAGCAGTGGTTCCAGTCGACGAGCTGTGTCGATGGAACAACGTGAGAAGGAGTACGCCGAGGCTCGAGCGCGCATTTTCTGCCAGGACGAAAACGGTTGCTGCAGTGCAGAACCACCGGGCTGTTTGGAAGAAACAGTTTCGCGGATAGAGGAAGGAGCAAGGACAAGGGGACCAGTAGAGATGGACGATATTCACCGCGAGTCGGTCAAAGTGATGTCGCGGCAACACAGCGGCACGGGAACGCAGGAGTTGCTGGGGAGACGGACGAGTACGAGCTCGACAGCCTCTTCGTCATCATCAGGAGCTGCTATGAGCGTCCGGTCGGATTCTGCTGCATCCTCCTGTTCTTCGTCAAGTAGCTTCCACAGTCCAGGATCGAGTGCTGGCCACCACCTCTCATCGAGCGGTCCTCGGACTAGGTCATCTTCATCGTCGTCTGGCGCAGCAGTGGGATATGACTATTTTGGTCGCCATCACTACCAAGATCATCAGCGAGGAAGACAACCGTCTCTTCATTGCGACTGTAGATGTGAGGGAAGTATGCAGCTGCCCATCTGCCCTACCAACATTCCACGTCATCACGGAGGCTATCCAACACACCACTACCCACAAACTCATTCTCAATCCCATCATCTGCCGCACCAGTACCAGCATCCTGTATATCAGCATTTTGACCCCCAAGGTCATCGATATTCTGTCAATTCGCGGTTGGATCCTTGCTATTCCTGTCAAAGCGGAGAGAGTTACAATAATCACTACTCCCCGCACTTTTCTCTTGGTGGTACCAATCACCAAAACCGCTCGTATCCACCTGCAACAGAGGCTAGGAACGGCCCTCAGGGCGGATATACAGGTCAGCATCAGTCGTACAATTATCCTCATCATCAAAAGCAAGGACAATACCAGACAAGAGGCGAGGTGAACAGACGACCACCTGGCATGCACCAAGGCCAGGGTCACTACTATCATTCAGGATATCAGCATCAGACACCGCCGCAGCAACCACATCACCACGGTAGTTCTCATGTCTCCTGTCCTGGCCGTCCTGCATCTAGGTACGAGCGTTCTTCTGGTTCTCATCATACCCATGTTACTGCTGCTACTACGTATGATCGCCAGGGACATGTGCAGGAACCGTCGTCGTCGTCGCCACCAACACGATGTTGTGATTTTTATCATGCGAGCGTTGCCTCGGAGTATGAAATACCGGAAGAGCGACAGCGAGTGGCGGAGGGTGGTAGCGACGAGGAGGAACCTGGACTATTCCAAGTTTCCGTTCGGCCCTACCCAGCTTCTACTGGGTACAGACCTTATCGACAGGCCATTTCTGTGCCACAGCAATTGCCGCGTCAACAGCAACAACAACAGCAGTCGCATATGAACCAGATCACACAGCAGCAGCAGCGCCCTCACAATCATCATTACCACCAGCAGCAGAGATCTCAACGGCCCCCAACTTCACAGCTACAGCCGCACCCCGAACAGGACTCTCATGAACCGACGACGGGTCTGAAGAGACAGCAATCCTGGCGGATGCGCGTTGCTGCAATGAGTGGCCGTGGTGGTGAAGAAGGGCTTCAGGTTGTATATGACGTTGACCGTCGACCACCGAAATCCACAGAACTGTATGATCCTTATGCTACAACTGCAGCCAGTAGTAGTTCTAGGGATTCGAAGTAAGGATCTTTGCTTCCTCTCTCTCCCCTCTGCCCCCCCCCCCTCTCTCTCTCCCCTCACTTTTTTTCTCTGTAACAAATGCTGTAACATACATGCACAATAATAGGAAAAACAAATAATATTTTGTTCGTATCATCAATATCATCATCAGCACACAATAAAAGCTGTTTCTCATCGGTCTTCTTCCGTTTGGTTTATGTATGAATTGAAGCGCACTGGACAAAAAGAAAAAAATATACAGACAAAATTGGAGAAATTGGAGAGGTTAAAAGCGCCAAAAACAAAAAAAAAAAAAAAAAGATGCTAGTGTACAGGATTAAAAAGTAATGAGAAAATCAGATTGGGGAGAGTGAAAATGAAAGGCCTGTAGAATTGAGCCACAATCTAGCTAGTTGGGCTAGGCGCTCCAGGGCTGACTAGAAACAACTGTTTGTTGCAGAAGAGGCTGTGAAGCACCATGATTGTTCATGTAAAACGTGTACTCGGTAGGCCCCTGCGACGGAAGCAGTGGTTGCTGTTGATGTTGCTGTTGTTGCCTCTGCTGCTGCTGATGCAACTGTTGGTGCGATTGTGGCGGCTGTTGCTGTACCGTGGGAGAGTTGCCCTGGGACGAATACCCCCCACCCATCAGTGTACCGTTCGGTGCGCCTGGAACAGGCTGCAGTTGTTGTTGTTGTTGTTGTTGCTGCAGGCTAGAAGTAATGCTGCCTCTGGCACCATCATCTGTGGTGTCCATTAAGTCACTTCGACTCAAGCTATGAGCCAAGGGATGTACTCTATTCCCTATCGCCGAGCTGGCACTGTTGGCGCTGTTCATATTTAGGTTCACGGTATTGTTGTCCAGCAACGTTGGTGAATTACGATCGGGCAAGGCCTTAATGTTGCCACTACTGTTATTGTGGCTGTTGTTGTTATTGTGGCTGTTGGTGCTGTTAATTCCTGTCTGGCTTCTTTGCTGCTGCTGCTGTTGTTGCTGTTGAGGACCGTTGTCGACGCCAGGTTGACTGTTTGCACCACCATTCTGCATGTACAGCATCCACTCCTCATTGTCTATTGACGTTGGCAGATTCCAGACTGAAGATGAGAACGGGTTCTGGTACGAAGATGCCACCCCATCGGGCGCCGTCTGCTGGAGGCCATTCACCACGGTCGCAGAGCCAGGAGCGGCAAAGGGGTCTACCAAAGGCGTCGAGTAAAAGGAAGTGTCCGTCCCTAGAACGGTCTCTGTCGGGGCGGTAGCATAAATGCCCGTCGACGAAATCGCAACACTCGAGGGAGAGATGGCAGTGGTAGGAGACGGAGATGTGTTCCTTGTCTGTCTGGGTCGACGCGGGAGAGGAGCATGACCCTGCGTTAGTCCTGGATGGGTTCGCACTTGGTTATAGGAATGATGCGGGGAAACAGGACTGAAGTATGGTGTTGGAGAGAAATGCCGAGAGTTTCGGCCCAAAGGTTCCGCATGTTTGACCCCTGGGGGCTGGTAGTATCCCATGATCTGATCAACATCAAACGCAAACGATTGTTCCTTTGGAATCTTATATTCCGTGTTCATGATGTCCAGCTGAGCCGGGTTCACGCCATTGAGAGAGGCAGTTGGATCCGCCCCATTGCGAAGAGTATATTTGAATCCTGTTGACAGCGGGAAGCGAGAATGTTTAGTATGTGTAGTTGTGGTAAGCAATGATTACACGAAGCTGCTCAGACAAATGTAATACCTTCAGTCGAGCATGGCAGCTCGATATTGCGCGATTTGAGCAAGTTTTTGATGTTGTTTCCGCAAAATTTCCCAGTCATCCAGACATTCTCAATGACAGACAGGCATCTGAGTGTCTCCACAGTGCGCAGCTTGGCCGACGTAGCCAACACGGGGTCCGTGCTCGTGCAGTTCGTGATGTGTACAATCCCAGCGGTGAAGAAAATAAAGACTGCGCTGTGCAAGAGGCACTGCAATCGTGGCACGTCTCGGTGATCATCCGATGTCCTCATCAGGTTGCTGGCCATCTCGATAGTGTTGTTTGCGGCTGATGTGCAGATCGAAAGGGAGATGGACCAGTCTTTGGGATTGTGAGGAGTCTGGTGGCTGTAGGGCCGGTGTAACAGGATCAATGTTGCGTAGAAGGTCATGTGCAGTGTGCAGACAAACGTTCCAGACTCCTGTTGGACAGATCGGAACTGGAGGTGTGGTGGCAGTGTCAAAAGCCAGTCTGTCAGTTCCTTGTCTAGCTGTTCCAGGGGCGCAGGGCTGGTCATCAATGAGTTGGGCAAGGTGGCCTTCGACAGGGGGCTGTACAAGCTGACCATAACTCTGCCCATGATCCGTGTCAACGAGGCCAAATACACAAAGTTCTTTTCCGAGTGTGGCGAAGGCCCTGTAAGCAAGGATGTGGCATTGTCCAGTCGGTATTGTAGTTGAATATTCTCCTCGTCGATCCCCTCCGGGTAGGTTGCATCCACATCATGCTCGTTAATGCCCTAACAATTTAGGCATTGTAGTTTAAATGTTAGAAAATGTCACAGGCTTTGGTCAATTGAGTGTCCACAGTCGAGAACATGATTTAGCTAACGCAAATTACCTGTGGGCGACCGAACGAGGCAGAAACTAAGCGATCGGCTACAAAACACGTCCACCAGATACGGTTACGCTCCTCACGATCGAGCGCAGGCATGTGAGGATTCAGCTTCATGCAATCTCTGTTAAGCCCCAAGTGTTGAGCCATACGGATCGAAATGCCGATGAACATCCAAGCACGGTATCCACCCCCTGTTCCCATTTGCTGATACGAGAGCAAAACCAATCCACCCACGCAATACATATCAGGGGCATCGTAAATAGTATCCAAGATTGCTTTGGCCTTTTCCATGAAATGTAGCCCCACCGTTTCCGGCTTTGTGGGGTCAGTCCTCAACGAGACGTCATCCGAGAACCGCGATGCCAGAGCAAAAATGCTGTTGAGCAGAAATAGAAACGACGGTGAATAGTCCCGAGTCTGAAGTCGCTTCAGGAACTTTGACCAGACAAATACAGGCGCGAATGGGTGAACGTAGGTAAAGTGGAGGTTGAGAAGGCTTGTCATGACTTCTGGTGTCGGTAGATCGGGGTTCTCCACAAACTTGCGAGCTTTCGGTTGCTCGCGCTCTCGAATAGAGTAACCACCCCAGTGGCGACGATTATAAAACATCGGCGAGGATTTGCCTACATATCGCTCATGCCCCTTGTGGTCCAGCGTCAAGTGGCCCATATCATCCTCCAGGTCATCCAGCTCTTGCATCGGTGGCGTGTTCATACCCAGTCGCGGCAGAGTGTCTATTCCAGGGGAGCGCTCATTAAAGTCGCCATGGGAGTGCTCTGAGCCGAGAACAGGAGATGGTGAATTGAACGAGGGGAACACGTTTTCCCTCAGCAGATCCTGATGGAGAGGGGTGATCATATGTGTTTCTACGACCCCCCGCATATCATCTGAATATGTTTGAGACATCCTGTCTGGGCTTTGGCTCGAGTCCTTCGACGAGTCTATGAGCTGACTAGGGTGTCGGTGAAGTGAGAGTTGTTGTTGCTGGACAAATTGCTGCTGTTGGTGAGGCTGTTGCTGCGGGCGAGATTGAAATGAGCCGTCAGCCTGGAACTGATGCTGCTGAGGCTGAAGCTGATGATCTACTGAGTAATCTTGAAGTGAGGGAGGGTGCTGTTGATGGTCAGGCTGTGTTTGTGGAAACTGCTGCTGCTGTTGTTGAGGATCGCTACTCGACTGCGACTCCTGATCCATTACTTGAGACTGTATTTGCTTTGATTTGCTCTTGGTTGGTTTCCGCCGTCTAGGCTTTGAAGATGAGGCGGCAGAGGCGCCACTTCCGGTGGTGTGTCCACTTTTATCGTTATCAGAGCCTTCCTTTAGGTCGTCATCTGATAGCCCACCAACGGTGGCCTCTGTGCGATGTAAACGCTCCTCGATTGCATTGATGTAGCCTATATGTGGATCATGGGGAGAACATCAGCGCGTTAATAGAGTTCGGGATTTGTAGCGGCAAACACTTGCATCTGCTTCAACATACGTCCTGCGCCTTTCGGGGGTCCTCTCTTCTTTGTGGGGTCTAGGTATTGACCTGTTGATTGCAACACACACGAAGGAAACGTTTAGGTCAGGTAAACACATCGGACGTCTCTACTGTGTCTTTTCAAAAGCGTGGCAGGGGACCATACATGGGATCTGGAGCAGTTCGCAGCTGGTGCAGATATCTGGTTTGGCATCTAAGGAAGATAGAAGCACACCAAACGGCTGGTAAGTTAACGGTGACATTTAAAAATAAGGCAGCGCCGAGACAAGGTCATTCTGAGACAAGGCCACGTACCGCACTTGATTTTCTTCCTGGAAGACCAAAGTGTAGCATCGCAGACGAGACAAGAGGAGAGAGCAGCAGACACCATGTCGTTAGTCTCGACGAGATAGGATGAAGAGCGATGGAGAGATGGAGGAGGGAAAGAAAGAGAGCACATCTTGGACTGGCATTATTCAAGAAGCAGAGCTGCCCCGAGAGGTCCCATCGTGTGCCTCGTATTCTCTTTACATGCCACCAAACAGCCGACGTGCTTGTGTGCCATTCACATTGCACAATCAGCTGTAGATGGGAAAACAAACTGTTGCTCCTGCTCTAGATCGACACCAATTGACTTACTTTCTACAGTTATCACAGGCTACGGATTTAAAAGCAAGGGGATAACATTAGCAACCTTGGCAGGTCTTAAATTGGACACCGCAACCAGGCACGCCTGATATGCACAAAGCAACTGCAGCAACGAGATCAACAGTGAATCTACAGAAGGGACTGCCAAGGATCGGTACCTTTCGTGACTCGCTGTCGTTCCTTTTCCTTATGATCGTCTTTGGACATGGTCGATGGCTGTGCTTCGCGCTCTCAGTTGTCGGTATGGCGCTTTTTATTTTGGTCGAATAGAGTAAAAGAGATATAAAAAAAAAAAAAAGGGCGGTGGTTTGATTAGCGACAAGTTGAAGATAACAAATAAAAAAGAGGAATAAAGAGAGGGCCAAACGAGTCAACTCTTATTGGTCTGGGGTCTGTGGAGTTGATGCAGATGCACAACATTAAAGGAAATGTCCAATGGGACGGATTAAGTCTTTGCTCGAGGCATTAGAAAAAAAAAAGAATTCGAGGAATCTTTCTTTTGAAAGTTATTTTCCTGAGAACTTGACAAAAATAGTGAGCAATGGATGAGCCGCAATCCAAGCGAGCAGGGGGACGGTGATTGGAATGGAAGGTGCTGCGGAGTGAAGCGGATGGTCATGTATGTCTGCGAGGCTTCAGAGGCTTCATTACCCAAGAACAGGGCTTGCTTGAATCCAGGTGGTATGGTTATGAGATTGAGTAAGAATATGACTTGCTGTGAAAGTGGCGGGAAAAAAAAGACCTGAATGAGGCAGGACGACCGTGAGACAACAGGGATTGTGAGGAAGATGAGGATGGATGGATGGAGCGAAGAATGGAGAGGCAGAGCACGGATTCAGCAACAAAAGGAGAAAGGGATCCCCGGTTTGGAGCGGAGAAGAGAGGTGTGAGCGATAGGATGGAGGGGTGGTGGGGGGAAAGAAAAAGTAAAGAAAGAGAGAAGACTCAGTGCCCATTCGCCCAAAACCGCAATTTGCTCGGGGGGCCTCTCGGAGCGTCACTACGGCATAGACCCCTGCCCTCAAAAACTTTTTGCCTAGCGTGTCGATCCGCGATGGCGCCAGGGAGCAGGGAATCCCGTCGGCTGCCATCGTTGTCGTCGGCATCGCATCAACAGAGAACCGTAGTTTAAAAACAAACAACTGATGCGCAGACTCTGTGTGCTGGTGTCAGATGGACACACTGCAGACACAACCCGACCAACCAGCCAGTCGCAGGGCGAGATTGAGCTTTTCCGTTTATATTAATACTCGGGTGTATCTAGACGCCAACTCCATGTCTGCTGCAGTAATCAGGACACTAATGGATATGGAGCGCCATAGTCTAACATCCACCCAGCGGAATCAGAAAACATGGACATGTACTCATGTACACATCGTCCTTAGGCGAATGTTCCCTTGACGCCATAAAAAAATAAAAATAAAAAAAGTCTCAGATAAGCCGGAGGATGCTGCACCCTGGCTGCCTTTGTATTGCGGTCTTCTTTGTCAGTCTTCTTTTGGTCTGTCCCCACACACAAATAGAGTCCAGCTGCCTCGTTTGTCGCCAAAGAGCCAATTTTGGGCTGTCTGCTGCTCATCCACCACGGAGCGACTCCCCATTCGATCTGCGCACTTTAAACACAAAGGCAAACCCACACCACACAGCACTAGATTGGGATCTCTGAATCATCCTCCTCCTCCTCCTCCTCTTTCTCATCAGCCTTGCCTTGAGTTTCTGCATTGATCGCCACGCCATGCGGCCTCAGCCCGGCATAGTATGGTACGTGCTATTTGCGCGATGTTTGTTCTCTCCGCACGTCAATACACTGCGAGAGGGCTGGGCACCAAGGCAAGACAACGAGATAACAAGGCACTTTGTTGATCCGTATCCCAGAGGAAGTGTCCTGACTTGTCCAGAGACGAAAAAGTCTATTTGCATCGCCGTCAGTGTCTCCTGCTCTCGCGTTTTCATGGTGTGTGTATTCGATGTCTCTCTGCATGCACTCTATCTGTACACATTTCATCTGTCAATTGGAGTAAAGTAAACAGTGGTGCTCTCACTGAACAACGTTGTTCCTTTTCCCGAGGATGCAACAAAGATTTGCAGTCGTTTATGGAAATGTCTCCTCGTTCATTTATTGGTCTGCGCAGGTAGACTGTTGTCGAATAACGTTAGTCAGATAACAAAAAATTCAGTTCCACACTTGCTCTTTTTGTCCATGGCGCTGTTGTTTGTCCCTGGTGCAATTCAGGGCCCTACCCGATGCCAAGAGTCGTGGTGTTTTATTTCTGATCGATTGCTCGAGAATATCTAGACAGTGCTACGCTGGCCATGCGATATGCAGGGTCGTTTTTTACTTCTTAATATCCTTCTCAATCTGCTTCGTGCCCGCATTGCCAATCAGATCCCTATATTGGCCCAAAAAGCCCTTCATCATCAGCGACGCGTCCTCTTTCGATCCCAATCGCTCTTTCAATTGGTCGTTCAACCAGTACCAAAACTCTGCTTCCCGGGCAATCGCCGTTGCTTCTTCCGACAGCCCTCTGTACGAGGTTACAACCGGCTTTTTGAGTACCGAGGCACTTCCTACTGTTCCTGCTGTGCCTGTTGTTCCTGCATCCTGAACAGCTGAAACTGCAGCCTCAACTGAGACTGTTGCAGAAGAGGATGCTGCAGGCGTTGAGGTTGCTGCCCCAGCCTTGGAGAACAAGTGAACGACCGACCCTGACTCCAAGCCGTATTCCTCCAGCTTCTTGTTATCGACCAGAGCTTTACCCTTGAGCACCAATCTCTGAGCACCAACTTCGATTCCTGCTTTGTCCTGCAATGCCACTTTAAGGTCTGCAATTGTGCCCTGAGCTGGAACATCCACTATCCACTGACCAGACTTGAGCGACTTGACCGTCACCTGAATATCTAGCAACGATCAAGAACGACGAGCCATTGAGAACGTCAGTATGAGATGTCGGCTGCTTGTCATACGTGAAGTGGGCAAGCCCCGCAGAGTCTCGACTTTTTGGTTTACCTCCTTGAGCAGCACCAGCCTTGATTGGCTTGGCAGGTCTTTCAAAGGTGGCTCTCTACATGCAGTAGGAAGTCAGCGGCGAGTCGAGTTAGATGGACGCGTTGACTGTCGCTATTCATGACTCTCCCACACAGTACAGATCCCACCATATCCATTCCTATGTTCCCAATAAAATCGACCCCCCTCCATCTTCTACCTTGGAAGTCCAATTAGGCGCCAGATCTGGTGAGATGTAGTCTGCAGGGTACTTTGTGGCCTGAGCAGCATACGCGGCCAAGAACTGGGAGATGAAAAGAGATTCTTCAACGGATGCCATGATGAGAGGTGTTGTGAGTCGGGGCTTGTCTTTTTTCGAGCGAGTGAATGCCGAGTACTGATCTGCTTGACGGATTTGTCCTGTCCTGAGCGTGTGGATGGTTGCGTTTGGGGAAATGTACACCTGCTGGCAAGGAACAGCATCGAATACTGACTGTAAGCCACGTCCTCATTGAACTCAGCCCGCGCACAATTCCTATTCAGGACGACGTGCATTAATCCCATGGGAGGAAATCACGGCAGACGCGACTGATACTTTCAGTGGTATCGACTGTGCGCGGCAGCTCAGAGAGTAAAATCAAACAATTTTCACGGCTCTACGACTTTTATTATTCTTGAAGTGGACCGCGCGTATCATAAGGAGGGACTACAGCTTTCCATGAGATGAGCGCATGCAAGACAGTAGTCTCTACAATCTCTCTTTCAGGGGCGCGAGAGGATGGCCCCCAATAGTGACCTCTGTGGCGACTATAGTACAGTTCCTAACCCACGAAACGCGCTCGGTAAAGAGCGAATGGCACTCACATCCCGCTCAGCATCCTTTGGTCTCACCTGTACATCGCTCTAACCTCTCGGGACACATGAGCACGTTATTGTTAAGTTGCATTCTTTGGTCAGTCCATCTTGCCGTTTGTTGCAATGAACATGTATTCATCCCCAAGACGCATATATATTACGACATATGGGAACGCCTCACCGCCATGTGGACGATAGTCGCCTGTGCGCCCACCGTCTTGGCCAAGAAAATCCCGAGAAACTGGTCAAGATTGAGTCCTACAGGGATATGGTGCATGTTCACCATGTCACCGCTATGCTCCCGGTCACTCGCGTTGCCTTCAAGAGTATTGCCCGGTTCATCGAATGTTTGGGAAATTTCGCGATCTCGAGGAAGGGATAGCAATTGCGTGGGATTACGAACAAGTGGAAAAGAAGTACGGTGAGATGATGAAGATTTGAAGTTGGGCAGGACTTAGCAACAGACCCAAATAACATCAGAGCCATGGACAAATCGTCAGTTGATAATTTACAAAGATGCAGAGTTGTTTTAATCAATGTCTCTAATTCGAGGAAGCCCTGATAAGCTTGTAATTGCTCTTTCCTGATCTAAGCACGCAGACTGCTCCATCGATCCAATCCTTCTCAGCAATGCGGTACGCGGTATCCGTCACCTTAGTGTTGTTGATGTAAAATCCACCCGACTTGACCAGTTTCTTTGCTTCAGCTATAGAACGAGAACAAGAGAATTAGATACAGAGGCACGGCCATTCTGCATAGCCTACGCTCACCTCTACGCGTTACAATGAACCTTACATTTTGATGAGCAGATTCCAGACTTCAGTGCGAGGTTGTCCATGCTCATTTCAGCAACTTGAAGTTTCGCCAATAAAACCATCCTTGAATCGTGTTCGAAAGCTTCGATCAACTCTTGTCCTTTGATCTTGTCCAAAGATGATCCAAACAGGACATGAGTAGCAAGCAACGCCTTTGGCACAGCCTCGGCTGAGTAGAGAAAATAATTGAAAAGAAATGGGTTAAGACCATGTTCTTTAAAAGGAGTATCTTGCAGATGTGAGCCGATTTTCAAAAACTCACCACCGTGGACAAGTTCCGTGGTCTCCTTTGCAAGGGTTTGTTGTGCAATTCGCTTCTCAGGCTCGGCCTGTGAGGGGGTTAAAAAACGAAAACAGCAGAAGATTAGCTTCTCGAAATTGTTGCTTAGATTCCCTCAATTTACGAGAGAAGTTGTTGTCCTAGGCATACGTTGTGCTGCTTCATCACGGTCTGGATTTCGTCAGGGCTCAACAGTGTAAAGTATTGCAGGTATCGTCCGACATCGGCATCTGGAGTCTTGACGAAAAACTAATAGAGAGAAAGTTCAAAAACAGGCTGTAAAAAATTTGCTTGTGAAGAGTGAAGACAATAATAGGCCTGTTATCTCAAAATACCCATGGTTTCAAGATGCAAGCCTCTACCTGATAAAAATCGAACAAGCTTGTCATGGTCTCATCCAGCCAGACTGCATTCCCTGCGCTCTTTCCAAACTTTTCTCCCGTCGATGTAGTCAACAAGGGGATAGTGAGTCCAAAAGCGCTCAAAGACTTCTCACCGCTACTGTCGATAATAACTTGTTCATCCGTCGTCTTTTTCTTCTTGTGAATCAAATCGATACCCGCGGTGATGTTTCCCCACTGGTCGCTTCCGCCCAACTATTTTTTTTTTTTTTTTGGTGAAAGGCGACACGGTTAATATTGTTTCTGCCGTTAATCAAAAAATCATCGGTAGTCGACAGAAATGTACCTGAATCCGACAGCCGTCTTCATGGTACAGATGCCAAAAGTCATACGCCTGCAGCAACTGATACGAGAATTCGGTAAAGCTGATTCCCTGTGGACTCTCCAATCTTGACTTGACACTACGATTGCAAAAAAAAAAAAAAAAAAAAAAAAAAAAGCCTCCCGTTTAATACAGTCAACAAGATGAGTGCATAGGTTGTTGTCCATTTTATAAATCGTAATAAATTCGCCGCGGGTTATTACCTGTCCCTTGCGATCATAGTACCGACTCTGGCATAACGCCCAACGTCGCCCAACAATTCCAACGCAGACATCTTGCCAAACCAATCCTTGTTGTTCACAACTTTGACTTTGCCTTCTTTGCCCTTGATAAAATATCCACGATTCTCGGCATAAGCCCGTCCTCGTTGAAAGAATCGGTGAAATTGGTGATCAATGCTGGCAACATTATTGGCCAACGTGGCGGCAGACATGGGTACACGCTCTGTGCTCTTTCCGGAGGGGTCACCAATGGATCCTGTCGCACCTCCCACCTTTTGGATTCACAAAGATAAGAAATAACGCCATTGATCAGTATCATTCGACGTAAAAAAGGTACCTTGAAGGGAGAGAAGAAAAAAAAAGGAGAGTTACCAGTCCAATGGTGGTATGGCCCTTGATATGAAAGTGAAGCAATCCCAGCAAAGTCACCAGGTTTCCGAGATGCAGACTACTGGCCGTAGGGTCGACTCCACAATAGATAGCAGTGGGTCCTGACTCGACGTGATATTCTAGATCAGGGCTGGTGGTAATCATGCACAATAAAATTAAACAGCATGTCAGTCAAGTTATCCTGGGGGGGGGCAATTGAGCAATCTTTGGTCCTTCTGAGAGAAGGTGAGGGGTATTCCCTGGCTGTATGTATATCCATGGTACCTAGTCATGGCAGCAACCAAACCGCGTTGCTGCAAGTCCACAATCGGATTCATTTGAGCATGGGTTGCGACTGAAGAGAATCGGATGGCCAATGGGCGTTGGCTGCGATCAATCCTTGAAGGCAGGCCCTTCCATGTCCTTGAGAACGCCGACGAGAATGAGCGCATGGTTGAATGCTGTTCGTCGTTTGGTCCGTTTGCTGATCAGTCGACTAAGCGAGGTCGGCGTCTCCGGGCGAGACTCCAGAGACAAAAATAGGTGTGACTGTGCGTGTGGGTCCCTACGCGAAAAACTCCAGGCGGGGATTTTTAAGTGAAGACGAACTGAACTGCATCTGAGTGTTACGCGAACCATTGTCCGAGTTCCAAGTCGCTTCGGCAGCTTGTAGTTCGGGGGGGGGAGGGGGGTCAGATTGGCCCTATGCTAGGACCTGGTCCAACCAATAGTCGTGTCACATTGCATCGGGCACCGACGTACAACGCGTTCTAGCCGGGGGCGAACATAGAAATAGAGGGCTTTGTCAAAGATGAGATTCTGGCCATTGATTTCCTCGGAACTCTGCCTATAATCCTCGTTAAGATACATCTCGACAAATGGACCAGACCCGCCAATTCGGTTCTTGTTAGTTACGCTGCTAGCACGCTTCAGCTTGAAGTAAAGCTGACCCTGCTTGCTAGCCATAATGCGAATTGCTCCATCGGGAATGATGATAGCGAAAGCGACGATGGGCGCGAGGCGAGTGGCGGCAATAGTGGTGAGTTTTGTGCTGGCAATATGCATAGTGCATGTGAGCGGGAAAGAATATGAAAGAGACAGTGAGTGAGGGGATGGAAAAAGTGGATCGGATGTGACTTTATACTCTGGTTGCTTTGCATCACGCTACACCTACGCTTATTTCCGACCTGACCGTTACAGTAGCCATATCGATTATTAATATAGCGGACCCGAGCTGTCCATCCTGCGCATCAAGTTGCGATGAAAGCACGGAGACACGAAAAGCGCGTGGATCCTAACAATTTTATTTTTATCTGGTTCGCACAGCCAATACATGGCCTATCCTTGTTACACCTCTATCTTTGTCTATCTACCAGATCTATTCCAACCATATTGAGTTCCTCACATTGCTCCCAGGTCTCGCCTCGGCTCCTTATCGTGCTTGTGGCCACTGCAGGTAGAGCCAGATGTATTGACACCGAGGTCACAACTGACTCCGATACCACTGTCGTTTCAAAACTTAATGGCGCCCTTCTCATCAAACAAACTCAGCCTCGCCACAAATTTCAACACCAAGGACATTTTCGCCGTCCTCATTCATCCTCTCCACCCAGATGTCACTCGGCAAATCCTAAAGCAATGGTCCAAGGACATCAAAGGTTTGAACCTGATCTTCAACGAGGCATCTCAGATGCAGATCATCCATATCACAGCCAGTTAACACAGGAATTAAATCAAGGGCTCATTGATACGCAGATCTTGAATGCCCTTTGTCCGGAAGTACGTGATTAAAAGACCGAATTATTTCTCATCCCGAGATTTGGGTGCCTGAATATGCACGAGAGTTGGCCCGTGCTCAAAAACAACAAAAAAAAAAAAAAATCAGTTGGATTTTACAATCCTCTGAAGCCCCATTAATCTGACATGAAGCATGATTATCAGATGCAAGGAGAGAGGGGGTTCAATTACAGCATGCATTTCAGATACAGTGGTTAGGAGAGCGTATTTGCATATATACACAGAACCGAATCTTGCCTCATTCAGAAAGACCCTTCTTTGCGCCACCCACCTTTTTAGAGAGTATAGCGGGTCATTGTTCCTAGAATAGGGGTTATCTCTCCCCCATCCTCAAGATCCCATTGAACCCCGCTCTCTCTTTGCCGGCGATCTATATATACAGCAGCTGTGAAAACAACGCATTCCTTTCTTTGCTTTGTCACCGATCACGAAGCTGACACAGCCGACGAGGTTGTGTCGGTTATGGTTTCTTCTTTTCGTGACAGTCGTCTTTGCAGATGTTATTGGCACAGACGATGACAAACGCTTACGGAAGCCAAAGGCCGACACATAGACATCACGATTGGACAAAAACTCAGAGCTACCAGGTGATGCAACAGGCAGAAGCGTAGGAGAGCCTGATGCTGGTCTCGAAGAAAAGTCCCGCAGCTTTGGCAACTTGACGAACAAACGACACCACTGCCAGCACCGCAAGTTTCGTTCCCATCACTAAAAGAGGCCGCGTCGTTCGCGTCAGGATCATCGTCCCTATCCTCACAATGATAAAAACGGTGATAAATAAAAACACTGGCATTAAAAGCATCCGAAATCATCCCCGCCAAAACGACCTCTTACTATCAGAGAGGTCATTGACTTTCAGACATTCGCACGGGCAATTGCTGGAGTGGTGCCTATTGAGGCCGTAGCCGCGGACCAGATCAATAGAACCCCCCCCAGTTCGAGCGCTCTCCGGTCATGTGAACACCATAGTTGCCAATGTCGTGGCCACTGACATAATCAATAGCAGGACGTCCACTCAAGCCTTAAGCCCCGTAGGAGTGAATACTGCAATAGCAGATATGGCCATCAGTGACATCATTAACGGCATGATGACAACCTAAAAGCTCCATTTGGGAGAATCGAACACCGCCATATCAGTTGCACAACAAAGAAAAGAAATCCGTTTCGGATGTTGATGTTGGCTGGCCTCCAAAAACGGACACTTCCAACGTACTTTCTTTGCTTTATTTTGAGGACAAAGCACCGTACTATGTTGACTAGGTGTTAATGTGCATGATTTTGTTCGAGTGGATGCGGCCATACATATTCGAATTGTACTATTCGTGGTACTTTTAATGGTGCTCCAGTACGGATTGAACATTCACTGGTAATAAATTCAGTGCGACCTGATGAAATAAGCTGTACTATGAAAGAAAAGCAATGTGTTTCGTGTATTGACTTCCAAAAAAATGGACACATTGCTCCAAAAAAATGGACACATCTAACGTTCTTTTATCGATCGTCACTGTTGCGACCCAAGTTTCAGTCGAGCGTCTTATTCTGAGGAACATATGCAAGTTTTATCCAGGAGTGTGAGGTCAAAGCACTATCTATGTTGACGAGGAGTTCATGAGAATGATTTCATTTGAGTTATGGATGCCACCAGCTATATTCCGAATTTCTCCATTGGCGGTCCTTTTAATCGTTGGATTGAACATTCGCGGATAATAAATTCAATGCGATCTGATGAGGTAAACTGGAGTCATTCTAGGGCAGGTCTTTCTAGTTCTAGTCCTCGGCGGTTCACGCGTGCCTTGGGTACAGTAGTCATTGCATGGGCTATATGTTTCCTTTACAACCTCCGATTCAGATCATATCTGTCATCTAGCCGGACTGAAGGACAGCGGTTGGTGCCGGCAAATACTATGCCCGTAATTGGCTTTCTACATGTGGTTATGCGATTAGTACGATCTACCTGCGCGCCGATAATGGAGCGGTCCCGGCCAAGAATTCGTCCAGTGGCATTGGCGTGTGCCAATAAGAGGCAATGAAATATAGAGTGGAAAGAACAAAAAGAAGCAATGAAAGAGAAGAGGATCGCAGCGAAGAAGAGACGGAAGTTATAGAATTCAGTAGCGCCATTGTAGCAATGATTCCAACTGGGCAACTTGGCGCAGCGCTTTCCCACGATGGCGCATGTGTATCGGAAGAAATGAATTTTTTCTGCCTCCAAGACAGACGCGAAAATTGATACCAGTTTATGGTCTTTTTCTGGCGGCTGTGTCTTTGTTACCACATTGTCTTTGGCCACGTGTGGTGGTGGTCTGAGCGCATATCATTTCTTCGGCAGTCACTCGTCAAAACAAAAAGCCACGATAGCCAATATTGGCTGCGCGATTCGACTCCATGGGAAAGCAATTTCCTCTTAAAACAACGACAGCAGCGACGAAGATTCTTTACTTCAGTACAACTCGCAGCTAATACACCAACCATGTCCACCAACACTGCACCAGCTGGAGAAAAACGTCCTCCTGTCATTCTGTGTATCGGAATGGCAGGCTCTGGCAAGACGACATTCATGCAGGTACTTTACCCAAAGCCTGTTACACAGGTTGCTGCAATCTACTTACCACATGGAGTACTCACCAGAATTGTTCTTTGGACTCGAATAATAGCGCTTGAACGCCCACTTGCACGCCAAGAAGCAGCCTCCATATATCCTTAACCTCGATCCAGCCGTCGGTGCACTTCCTTTCTCAGCCAACATCGATATTCGTGACACAGTGAATTACAAGGAGGTTATGAAGCAGTATGTTATAAGGAAATATTGCAGTCGACCATTGGAATCGATTGCAGCTCATTGTGAGCAAGCTTCTTGGATGTCTGTTCTGATGCCTTGATTCAATTGAACCCTAGGTATAATCTTGGACCCAACGGAGGCATTCTCACAGCACTCAACCTGTTCACGACAAAATTTGACCAGGTTCTTGGCTTTGTTGATAAGAGGGCGCCTTCATTAGAGTAAGCAAGCGAGGAACTGTGCCTTCATGCCTCAATGTCTGCTGTAGCGTTTTTCTTCATGATTAGTGAAATGTTGACGATCCGATTTGTTCTACACAAAAACGTCTCCTATAGCTATATCTTGGTCGACACGCCTGGTCAGATTGAGATTTTCACATGGTCAGCTTCAGGATCCATCATCACAGACACCTTGGCTGCCACCTACCCGACTATGGTTGCCTACATTATCGACACTCCTCGCACTGCCTCGCCTGCAACGTTTATGAGCAACATGTTGTACGCCTGCAGTATCCTCTACAAGACGAAAGTTCCCTTTATCCTGGTCTTCAACAAGACGGATGTGAAGTCCCATGATTTTGCAGTCGAGTGGATGACGGATTTTGAGGCATTCCAGGAGGCTTTACAGAAGGACAAAACATACATGAGCAGTCTGATGAATTCGATGTCATTGGTCCTGGACGAGTTTTACGCGCACTTGAAGGTTGTTGGTGTCAGTGCTGTGACAGGAGCTGGTATGGATGATTTCTTGAAAGCAGTGGATGAGGCTGTTGTGGAATACGATGCTGAATATAAGCCCGAGTTGGAAAGGGTCCTGGCAGAGAGACAGAAGAAGAAAGAGGCTGAGAAGGAGGAACAGATGGCGCGATTGATGAAAGATATGGCAATGGAGGAGAAAGGCAAGGAAGTCAAGTTTGGGAAGAGCAGCGTCGCGAAGGGAAAGACCCCTCTTCGAGGTGACGCTGAGGAGGAGGAGGAAGAGGAGGATGATGACGATAATGACGACTACAATGAGTTTAAGCGGAGACAAAGATACAGGCGAGAGGACCTGGAGTCTGATGACGAGGATGTTGACGCATACCATGCCGATCTGGAGGAACACAGAGAGCGTGCAGAGGAAGAATCCCTGAAGCGTTACCTGTCAGGCCAGCGTCTTGAATAGCGAGTTCATTTACAATAAACAGAATTATTATTAATCCCATGTGCTTTGCGCGATGAGAAAAGCCAACCGAGCGCCACCAAATTGACGCATTTGGTTTCCCCGGTCACCTCAAATGCACTGGGGTCGTGGAGACATGCGATCACATCAAACCCTCTGTCCATTTACTTCTCGGATCCGAATCTTCGCTCATGCCAAAGGAGAGCTCCACCATCGTCACGAGATCATCCTCTGACGAAGGCATTTCTGAGGACCCCAGAAAGAAAAGAGTCACCAGTACCCGTGTCGCATCGTCATCCGCTCCGAGAAGAGTAACGCGCTCCACCAATCGCGATGGGTCTTTAGACTCGAAAAAAACCGCTGCTTTGTCAAGAGTCGCATCCTCCACAAGAACCTCTAGAATTAAAGATAGAGATGCTCCAACAGCCAAAAAAGAATTGCCGAAACGCAATCAAACCATTGCCACTATCCGTTATCCAGTGAAGCATGTCGCCAAGAAATCTACCCATGCCCCCACACCTGATCTGGAGGGTAGTGATCAGTGTGGCGATGATGTTGACGAGGAAGGACGCTTGGCGGCGAACGATCATGCGGATGATTCAGAGACCGGCGACAACAGTCAACAAGGCTATATCCAAGGTCAGGGTTCAAATTCGAAGAAGACCTCATGGGTGTATCCAGATCTGCTTGGTAAGAAATCGCGCCATGGGGGGGGGAGGATTTCCTCCGTCAAGGTTCATTGAAACTCGTTTGCTTATCATGACGATACAACTAAATGGTATAGATGCTGCAAACACTCGTATCAATACCTCAATGGATATGGAAGTGGATCAATCGCATGGATATGTTTTGGAGCACATCCTCAGGGCCCATTCCAGGAGCACTCACGATGGACAGGATGACATAGACGCAGACACATGGGCTGCAGCATTTCAACCTACGTTGCCCGTTGGTCGGTCTAACCAGAATCCGCGGATCAATGGCAATGCCGACGATGATGAAGAGCAGGAAGATATGGAGGAGACCTGTGAACCCGAAGGAGACGATGACGAAGATGAAGAGGAGCGGCGGATACAAAAACGTAACCGACAGATCGCGAAGGAGGATGCCCAGCGACAGAAGAAGAGCAGTAGTATTGTAGCCACATGCGGAGGCAATACCGTTTGCTTTATTGACTGTCGTCTTGGAAAAGTGATGACCAAGTACAGCCATGTGGAAGAAGAAGACTTTATGTGTCTGGCCTGGACGACCTTGGACCATAGCTACGACGACAGCGAGGAGGAGGGCGATAAGGATGCAGAAGAAGACAGACGCGAACAATCGAATATTTTGGCAGTAGCAGGTACAGCTGGGCGCATATCAAGAAAACCAATATCTTTTGGTGGAAATTTGCGAATTTTGAAAGCTGACAGATTTCGAAACTTGTGTTTCGATAGGTCGCCTGGGCAGTATCAAGCTTATCAACCCACTTCAGAATACCTGCTATAAGTATCTGCATGGACACACCGAAACCATCCTTCAGCTAAAATTCTCTCTTACTAATCCGCGCTGGCTCTTCAGTAAGACATTTCTTTTCAACAATCGGATGTCCACTGCCCGTACGACGAATTCTGATTGTAATATCTTCTTTTACCAGGCGCCTCGACCGATGGTACTGCTCGACTCTGGGACATTGGATCCCTCACGAACTACGAAAAAGAAGCATGGTAAGACTTCGCCAAAGATTTGATCCAGAACAAAGAGTTGCTGTTGAGCACCGGAATAACATCCTAATTATCTTTGTCTCCATTGCAGCTGCCTCGCCAAGTTTGTGGGTCTGGACGACTCATCTGTTACCGCAATCGGCGTATCAGAAAAATACTTGATCGTCGGCACAGAAAAAGGCCTCATGGCACAGTACAACCTTTTTGAACTGTCAAAGGAAATCGAAAGGAGCCAGCAAGCCATGGAAGGAAAAAGACAGACACACTCGGTTAAGCCCGAGAGGATATACCCGCCATCACAGGAGTGGCACGAGTCTTCGGTGGATGAGATTGTTTACATCCCATACTTTTCTGAAAAATCATATGCGGCTATAAAGAGTGGGATACGGAACAGCAGCATGAATGGCAATGGCAATGTCAGTAAAGAGACCAGCACAAAATCACAGGGGAAAACTCGCGGGAGATCGCATGGGAGTGGACGCGCACGAGGACGTGGAAGAGGTCGAGGACGTGGCAGGGGAGGCTCTGCTGTACGCGGACAAAATCAAGATAATGACGAGAATGAGGACGGGGATAACAATGATGATATGGGCGACGGTGAATTTGTGTTCGCTTCTCGGGAGAACTGCCAAGGCGAAATCCTTGTCTGGGATGCGTCCAAGAGCACCGAGACCGACGCAGAGCTCAAGACGATCCTAGAGTGGTCCATTTCAGAGAGTTGGACGAAGTTTACGCTAGCGGAGAACATGATCGTGACATCTAAAAAGAAAGGCGGCGCAGAGGCACCTTTGCAAAGAAGAGGCTGGGAAGAGCGGAGACAAAATGTACTGGTCGCTGGGTCGACGGATGGGAAGATCGTCCTATTTGACCTGGGTCGCAAGCCAAAGCGAGCTCGGGATGGTAACATCGTTGCAGCAAAACCCTCCGCCGTAAGTCCACCCGGCCCAGCTCGCAGCCATCATGTCCTGCCAACTCTTACTTAACATGCTTATTGTTGCTTGTGCTTCTACATAGGCTCTCTCACACCCTGCCTCCGCTGAGCTACTTCGCGACGTTACAGTGTCACAGGACCTTACCATGATTGTCGCTGGAGACTGGAGCAATCGTGTGCTCATCTGGAACTACCACGAGAACCTCACAATTTAAGGCATCCGTGCCTGCTAGATTTGCAATTGTCGTAACGCGTTGTGCTTCATAGATCGTTGCGTTCTCAATCTCGTAGTCCATTCCCTACTTTTTGCACATGTTCACTTTGATCTAGACACCGCTACGCCAGATAACATTGATATTCATCAAATGAAAGACGAAATAGGACATGATTAAATATATTTGGTGCTACATAAACATAACAATGGGCGAACTCCCTTTGCTTTAACTACAATTCGTCTATTTCTCCACCCTATAGCGCAAAGTTGACATGCTGCAAGGCATTTGCGAGGATTGGTAACAAGTTGTTCAAGAGGGCGGCGGGCACACTGTTCAAGGCATCCTGCAACCAGGGCATGGGCTGGCCACTCGAGGTCTTCATTGAGAAGACGAAGCGGAAGTTGACCGGGTTTAACAATGAGGCAATGATCTGTACTAACTGCAAGAAGTTGAACTTGAGGGATGCGTTCAAGGCGAGGAGGTTGTTGCCGCCATTCTGGTTGCCGTTGTTTAGGTGGATAGAGCCACCCAAGTTCTGGACCTCGATCACGTTCACGGTTCCATCCACGATCATGATATCGAGCGTGCCGACGTCGACCTGCATAGGACCGTGGTTGACGAACGAGACTCCCAAGTCCAAGCCCAGAGGGACGAGATGAACCTTGAGCTGATCCAGAGGGACAGTGATAGGCGACCAGAGCGTGACCGTGGGAGGAGTGATTGTCAATCCGCTGAGAGCTGTGAAGGCGCCCAGGGTCACACCGCCGAGAGTGACGTCCTGAAGGACATTCTTCCATTCAAGAAGGTTGGGGAGAATGCCATTCATAGCCTGGGCAAACTCGGGCTGGACGATTTGGATGTTGGTACCGAGAGCCCAAGGCGATTGACCCAGAGACAAGGACGTGGCCTGGATGGCGAGGAAAGCTTTGCCTTGGTAGTAACCCGAAAGCGAGATCGGGAAGTTCATCTTGAGTGGCACCGTCAGGGCGATACCGGGCACGGAAATGGTGCCCTGGATACCCGTCGTGGTCAGAACCGTGTTCAAATCATTCACGTGTAGTGGGTTGTGGGCATTAATGTAGATCTGAGCCAATTGGAAGACGGAGTTCAACTGGACCTCGAGACCGATCTTGGCAGCAATGTCGAAGGCTTGGCTAGGTGAGGCGCCAAACATGATGTTGCTGACAACAATCGAGCCAGGGACAATGCCGACCGTCGAGAACATGAGCTGCGAAACTGGAGTCGAGAGCGAGGCGATGATCTGGCTGGCAGCGGCCTGGAAGGGCAGGTCGACCGTGAGTGCAATGTTGCCGTTCGAGAGCTGGAAGTTGTTGATGGTGGGGTAGACAAGGCCGTTGCCACTAGCAGATACCTGGAGACCGATGTAAGGCATCTCGATCGAGATCTTGGAGCCAATTCCTCCGATCGAGGCGCCGACGTCGATGGAGAGATCGTTCGCACCAGGAGCGCTAATGTCCAACTTACTGACGCTGAAGGCAGATGTAGTATTAGTAGTGCTGCTACCGCCAGCGATACTACCGACAACGCTAGTCAACGTCTGGATATAAGGCGCAAGAGGAACCGAGACCTGGACCTTATCCAAGATGTGGAAGACACTACTAGCGCTTCCTCCAAAGGCGATATTGGAGACGACTAGATTGACGCTCTGGGCTCCGCCGCTGCCCATAACCTGGGCAGCAATGGCAGCGACCTTGGTCTGAATATCACTACCGCTAGCCAAGTTGATGAGCGAGTTCACTGTAAGGCCGACTTGGTTGTTACCGGAGCTGAGGGCGATGTTAGGGACGGTGATAGTGGCCAAGGGAGTTTGATCCAAGAAGGCGCTAATGCTAACATATTTGAGCAGGAGCTGAGCATCGAACTGGTAGCCGAGCAGCGCGATCGCGATATCGGCACCGATGCTGGGTGGACTTTTCATGTTGATGTCGGCGCTCTCGAGTGATAATTTGCTCAAGATCGAGGTAGCGTTGGTGCTACCTGTCGAAGGAACAAGCGACAGAATCTTGGAGAGAGGGATGGGGATCTGGACGCCCTGCAAGATGGTGTAAACGTTACTCTTGCTTGGTCCGAAAGCGATGCCCGAGATGACAAGGGTGCCCTGGGGAGCCTGACCGGCAACGACTGCACTGACAAGACCAGCAACCAGCGTCTCGGAGGCGTCAGTCTCCTGCAAGGTAACATCAACATGGGTTCCGATGGTAAGATCACCGCCGCTGGAGCCGAGCTGGATCTTGGGAATAGCAATGTCAACCAAAGGAACGTTGTTGACACCAATGTTCAATCCAACGTAGCCAACGTTCAGCTGAGCAGGTAGGGAGATGTTGCGGATGGCGATATTGGCGTCGATACCAATTGTGGGAGCTTGGTTCAAGTTGATGGCCAAACCAGAGAGACCAAGTCCATTGAGCAATGACCCAGCACCGCCGAGCATGCCACTGATCTTGGCAATGTAAGGCGAGATGTTGACAGGGATGACAACCCCCTGCAAGACGGTGAAGAAGTTGGTTGCAGAGGCACCAAACACGGCGCCAGAGATAACCAAGTCCGTCTCGGGCAAGGTCTGGTTATTGAGGGCAGCTCCAATCATACCGGAAATGGCACTGGAAAGATTGGGGCTCTCCAAGAGCGTAAGATCTACGTGAACCTGCAGAGCCAAGTCAGCACCCTGAGGAGCCAGCGAGAATTTGGGGATGGCGACCTGGGCCAAGGGGACCGAGTTGATGGCAATGTTGGCACCGACGTAGTTGAGCTTGATCTCAGCAGGAAGAGTGACGTTCTTAACGAGGACTGCAGCATCAATTCCAATAACCTGAGGAGCATTCAAGTCGACGACCAAATTCGAGATGCCAATACTGCTCAAGAGCGAAGCAGTACCGGGTGTGCTGACCGTTCCCAGGGCCTTGTTCAAGTACGCAGTGACATCCAATGGAATCTTAACTCCCTGGAGGAAAGTGAAGATGTTGGTAGGCGAACCTCCAAAAGCGGCGCCAGAGATCACCAAGCTCGTTGTGGGGAGGGGTTTGGCGGCAAGGACAGTCTGGACAAGGCCATTGATGGTCTGAGTCAAAGCCTGGCTTTCCTGGATGGCGAGGTTGAGATGGAGGGAAATGTCCAAGTTACCATTGCTGGGAGTCATGTTGAACTGAGGAATACCGAGTTGGACAAATGGGACTTCGCCAATGGCGATGTTGGCGCCAACGTAGTTCAGCTTGATCTGAGCAGGGAGAGTGACGTTCTTGATCGAGATTGAGGTGTCGATTCCAATGGTCTGAGGTGAATTCAAGTCAACGACAAGAGCACCGATGGCAACGCGGCTCAGGAGTGAGCCCTGGCTGGCAAGAAGAGCAGGGATCGCGTTGATATAAGGAGCAACGTTGATAGGGATAGCGATGCTCTGCAAAATGGTGAAGACATTGCTGGCTGAGCCACCAAAGACCACTCCAGAGACAACCAAGTTGGTCGCGGGTGTAGTCTGGTTGTTCATGACACCGCTGATGAGGCCGGTGATTGCAGTGGTCAACTGGTCGCTGGTCAAGAGCGCAATATCAACGTGGGCAGTGATGGCAAGGGCGCCATTAGCAGGCGCGAGCGAGAACGAGGGAACAGCGATCTGGGCCAAGCCGATGGTGTTGATTGCGACGTTGAGGCCAACATAGTTGAGCTTGATTTCGGCGGGGATCGTGACGTTCTTGAGAGAGATAGCAGCGTCAATGCCGATAGTCTGGGGCGAGTTGAGGTCGACAACCAAGGAGCCGATGTCGAGACCAGCCAGGAGGTTGCTGCCGCCAGTGGCAGTTCCGCTCAGCAAAGCACCGATCTTCTGCAGGTAAGGCGCAAGGGCGATGTTCACCTTGATCTGAGACAAGATGTGGAAGAGGTGGTTCTTGTCACCGCCAAAGACAGGGTCGTAGATGACGACGTTAGTGGGAGGAGTGACCTGTCCGGGGTAGAGGAGAGCACCGACCAAATGAGCAATCTGAGTACTGACATCCTGTCCCTGATTAACATCGACCAATGCCTGGAAGTTGACCGAGAGCGAGTTGTTGGCAGAGGTCAAGTTAAAACTGGGGATAGTGATATTGGCCAATGGGGTAGTGTCCAATCCAACAGAGACACCAACGTAGCTGATGCTAATATCAGCAGGCAGGGTCAAGTTCTTGACCTCCACACCGCCCTGGATATTGATGATCGAGGGGCTGTTCAAGTCCACAACGAGTCCAGAGATGGCCAAATTGTTCGTGCTCAATCCACCGAGGCCAACAAGCAATTGGGCAGCGTAGGTCCTGGCCTTCAACAGCAAAGCGGGCAAGCTGATAGGGTATTGGAGCAGGGCAAAGGTTTGGATGTCATCCGAGGTCGAGACTCCCAGAAGAGGCTTGGAGATGACCAGGTTGTTAACTGGGGATGTGGTGGTCGTGTTGGACATGAAGAAGTTGACCAAGTTTGCAATATCTGTCTGGATCTGAGGTGTGTCCTGCACAGTGATGGCGGCCTTGATAGCGAGCGTCAACTGGTTGTTGGCAGTCGTGATCGTGATCGAGGGAACATCGACATGAGCAAGAGCATAGGTGTCGAGGGCAAGGTCGATGCCAAAGTATCCAATGTTGACAGCGGCGTTCAAAGACATGTTGCTGATCGAGAGCGAGGTTCCGATCTCCATGACAGGGGCATTGTTCAGGTTGGCAGAAATAGCACCGATGTGCAGGTTGCTCAAGAGGGTATCGGTCAACTGGGTGCTGTTCAAGCCCAATTTGCCCATCAACAGGTCGACATTAGCCTTGTTGAGGATATCCTTGGAGGGAATCGAGATATCAATCTGGGACAAAAGGTCAAAGTAATCCGAGGGCGAGGCACCAATGCGCAAGTCGTGGACAGTCAAGGCCTCTGTAGTGTTTCCGAGCTGACCTCCGATGAGCTCTCCAGCAAAAGTAGCAACCTTGCTCTGTGCGTTCGCGGCATTGTTGAAGTTGAGATCGACTTGGGCTTGGAGTGCATTGGCACCAGGAGTCATGGCCAAGTTGTCGAGGCCGACGTTTACGATATCGATGTTGTCGAGACCTCCGCTAACGCCAATAAAAGGAACCGAGATCGAGATGGGAATAGGGTTCGAGAATGTAGCCTTAGCGCCAATCTGGAGACCAGCATTGGGGATAGTAGCCAGCGAGAAATCGCTGACACCCAGGCCAAGCTGGGCCAAGAGGTTATTCAAGAAACCGGTGGGCAGCGAAGAAGCTATAGGAAGCATCACGCTGTATAGTTAGCAAGTAGAATAATATATGAATCACTAAAAGCCTCTGAACAAATAGGTTGAATGCACTTACCACTGCTGCCAAGAAGACCTCCCAAGGGAATGGAGACAGAGACCTGAGACAGAGCATTGATCAGGTCATCGGAGCTCTGACCAATGACAATACCATCAATACCGATCGAGCTGGTGACAGTTTGATGAGCAACAATGGTATTGACCAAAGCAGCAACCTTGCCACTGATAGCAGGACCAGTGCCGACCGAAATGGCGACGCCGGCATTCATCTGGACCGTACCACCATTATAGACAAGACCGCTCGTCAAGCCAATACCGGCAAGGTTGGCGCCATCCAAGGAAACCTGAAGACCCAAGTAACCAATGTTGGCAACAACAGGGAGACCCAAGAACATGTCGAGGTTGATGCCAGCAGTGACCATGTTGTTGGGCAAGACGGCGATGGACGCTTCGTGGATAGTGAGCTGGACCAGAGAACCGACCTTGATACCGATGGAGTTAGAGGCGATAGTGATGTTAGTCTCCGACATGACGCTGCCGATCAGGTTGCCAGTGTTGACCGAGCCCGTGATCACATCCGAGATTGGAATTCCAAAGTTCAGGTCGTTCAGAGTATTGATAGCATCCGAAGGAGAAACACCGAGCGCAATATTGGACACTCCAGCCAAGATATCCAAGCTAGAGCCAGTCGTCAATCCATTCACAAGCTTAGCAACAATAGGCGGAATCTCGGGGGCAGGCTCACTGAAGACCATGCCAATGCCGACCGAGATATCTACTTCTCCCGATCCAGATCCAACGAGGTTTGCGATGAAGAGTTGCCCGAGCAAGTTGTTGTCGAGGTTAATGTCCAAGGCAAAGTATGGGATGTTCAAGTCGAGCTCAAAGGGCAGAGGCAGTCTAATCTTGGGTTCGATCAACAGGGTGTGACCAGCGGCGGTCGAGACTGCCAAGCTTTGAATATAACTCATCAATGAAGTACCGGATCCAGAGCCAAGCTTGCTGATATCGATGGGGAGGTTAGGCGTGATGTATCCCAGGATTAGCTGCTCAATGGCGACAGTGCTGACATTCATCAATGGCAGGTTGAAGGCGAGACCACCGAGCAGGTTGTTGAGGAGCAGACCTGTTGCAGTCGTGTTATCTTTGGTTCCAAAGGTGACGTTGCCAACATTAACAACCTGGTTCAGAGTTCCTGTTTCATGCGTCAAATTCACGGTAAAAAAAAAAAAAAAAAAAAAAAAAAAAAAAAAAAAAAAAAAAAAGAGTTAGTATCAGAATATACAAGCGTAATTATAACCAGAACTCTGAGAACAAGCAACGAGCAGCCTACCAGCAAGGAAGTCGTTCACAAGGGCGCCCAACTGCACAGAGGCCTCAACGTCGTTGTTGAACGTGAGGTCGACGAGTGTCTCAGCAGTCATGTTACCGGGTGCGAGGTGGAGGCTATCGATGCCGATAGTAACGAAGTGGGTACCGTTCAAGCCGATATCAATCGATGCGTAAGGGATATCCAATGCAATGTTCAAAGGGTTGTTCCACGAGAAACCGACACCCGCAGTCAGCTGCGCGCCAGTAACAGCCTTGAGAATAACCTTGTTGAGAGTTGGCGCAGTGAAGTTGATAGCAGAGTTAAGCAAGCCGCTAATTCCAAAGACTGCGGGCTGAGTTGAGGTAGCAGTGACATTTGTGGGGCCAGATGGTGTGATCTGAGTAGGGATGGTGATGGGGGCCATTCCCAAAGAGTTTCCTCCCAGACTGATGTTGCCAATAACGAGCTTTGATACTGTTCCGTTTGGCGTAGATCCGCCAAAAAATCCCGTAACCAAGTTGGTAATTGAGGTCTGCAAAGCTGGGGTTGCGGTTCCGTCAGCAATATCCACAGTGGCGCTGACGTTGAGAGGACCGGTACCAGCGGCGAGAGTCAAGGCCGAGGTCGTGATGTTGGCAAGGGACATGTCATCCAGCCAGACGCTCAAGCCGACGACGCCCAGGGGCAGAGCCACGGAGCCGAAGGGGTTCATGAGCGACGCGTTGGCACTAATGACGACCTGGGTGGGCTTTGTGACCGCTATTCCGGCATAGGTAAAGTTGAGAAGACCAGGGACGAGGTACTTGTCCATCAAGCTGACAGGCTTGGGGACCATTGTTGATAGACAGCCTTGGATAATAGATCCCGGGGTGTCCACAGTAGCGCCAAATGTGACGGCGGCATCAACAGAGGGTGCTAGCGAGGATCCCAAAAACGCCAGGCCGGCAACTCCAGCCATGGCCAGGAGGGATCCCGCCTTCGCGAACTTGCTATGAGATGATGATGATGATGATGATGATGGGGACATGGCGGATATTATATATAGCGGGAGGGGAAGAGAGGAGGGGAAGGGTAATGGAGGTCCGTTCGCGACGTTGCCTTCTTCTGATCCAGCCTGGAAGTCGGATTGGACTAACGGCGATCA
>MU616687.1:0-55892 GCA_025201705.1 Dissophora ornata | reverse complement strand
AAAAAAAAAAAGGAAGAATAATAATGCAAAATGGAAGGGGGTTAAGTGAGAAGGAGGGCAGATGCGGGGGTATATCGAGGATAGCTTCATGCATCTGACGTTGCGTTGTTGTTATGGCTGTAGTTTTTTTTTGTTTCTTTACGCCGAGGCAGTCGGTGTTGCAGGAAGGACGGTCTGGTCTTCCAGATCCAACTCCTTCGCGACGCCAACACTGAGGGCTTCGACTTGAGCTTCCGTGTCCGGTGTTGAGATCAGAGGCACAGAGATGGCGTCCTTTTGGCTTTCGTCTGATCTCTCCGCCGTGTCCGCGCTCGGCTTCGCTTCGGACTCTTTGTTGTCACCAGAAGGCGACTCACCGTACTGCTGTCCCTGGCTGAAACGGGCATAGTTTACGACAACGCCATTCTCATAAACTACCGAATCGCGATCTGCGGCTTCCTCCTCCTCAATGATCATCTCGAATCCTGCGCCCTGAGTCTTGAAAAAGTTCTCTCTCTCTGCTGATATCTCCTCAGTCACTTCAGTGGTCGCCTGAATTTCCTTGGGGGCATTCTCCTCTTCCTCCTTCTCCTCCTTCTCCTGTGCCTGCTGTGTCGCCACCAAAGTCAAATTGATTTCCTTTGACCCCATAGACTCGCGCTTCTTACTGGCTATTCCCTCTTCTATGGTGATGACCGACAGTGCCCTGCTGTGCATAGCAAGCTTCTCCATCTTTTCTATGATCGACTCTTTATCCGCCATCGCAACGAGTTGAGTGGGTGGCACTGGAAGCTCAGAGGTCGGGGGCTGTGGAAGTGGGAAAGGAGTTGGTGGCAAAGCAGTCTGGGGTGGAGAGGACACCAGCGCTACAGATCCTGGAGGAATAGGAGCTAATGTCGAGAACCGTGGCGACAGAACTGAATCCCTACTAGCGGTAGGCTTCCTGCTCACTGCGCCGCCACACAATGGAGTACCAACGTTCCCGGTTGAGGAGGAGGAGTTCGTGGAGGAATTGGTGGAGCTCATAGAGCGAAGGGATGAGTTGGATATTGAATGCTTGTGATGAAATTGAATCGAGCCCGGTCGACTGTGGTTTGGACTACTGACACTGGACGGTATTACTGAGGTAGGACGTTCGGGTTGTTGTCCTGTTGGAGGGGGCGGCAGGATGAGATGGCCACCACTGTGCATTAGTGACATGTGCTTAGTAAAGACGCCATCTGTAGGTGACTTTGGGGCTATGGGCGATGGTGGAGGCGTTGTTAGCACATCGTTATCGGTAACCGTTGCACCCAGACGAGGTGAAGGAGTGCTAGCTCTGGCCACTAGTTGCACCTCATTCTGCCTCGTTACGAATCCCGACTCTTGTGACTTTGAGCGAGAACGAGTCGTGGAATTTCGGTGCTTGAGCAACTGCTCTGGATCATGGTGTCGTGGAACAATCGAGATGCGATGGGCAGATCCGTTCGAGAGAGTATGCTTTAGGGTTCGGATGGGAGAGACAGATCGCGGAGGCTCTGGCAGTGGTGATGTCGGAGCGGAAGAGAAGGATGGCGTCGGCGAAAGTGGCCGCGCAAACCCTGTCACGATTGTTGGTCTGGATGGGCTTCTGTACGAGCGTTCTTGCGGAGACCCTGGTTGTGAAGCGCTTGGGAGCTCCGAGATGGAGCTGTCTCGAACATGGCGATTGGTGGCTCTAGAAAGAGAGCTGTGAAGTGACCCCGAGAACTGATCATACGTCGGCGACATTGGCCGCGCAGAGTTATTGGCAGACTGTAGTCCTAGCCCGGCTATCTGTAGGGTCGAGACTTGGGTTGAGTGTCTCATGGAGGCGCTTGCGGGCCTGTGAATGCTTCTTGGCGGAGGAGAGACCACTAGCGAGGACCGGGGGCTGCTCCTGTTAAAGTTGGGGCCCGTTGGCCGCGACGATACCGGACTCATTGGTCGCGAGGGACTTCCCATCAGGCGTTGGGAATTTCGACGTGGAAGTGTGATCATCGTTTCTGGTCTGTCAACAATCACAGAGATGCGGCGACCACTGCCGTTGGTGCTGCTGGACACACTTGTTTTGGCACTGGTCGTACTACGATCAGTTCCGAAATCGGCAATGGCAGAGCCTCGCCTATAACGGGGCGTGGCGGGCGGCGAAAGAGGTGGAAAAGGGGAATCCCTATCACCCTCCAACGGGAGAGCTTCGGCTTGTTCCATGACAGTGCCAAAGCTGGCATATTCTGCAGGCGACTGTCCTGCTGAAACCGAGTTGCTCTTTCTCCTCCTCGACTCTTGTCTGTCAACCTGTCCTTGCAGTCCATTTGAGCCCTGGAAACCCGATCCAGCGCTGGGGACCAATGGTTTAGGTGTGGCTGATCTCGACGAGGCGCTGGAGTTGGGGTCGCCCATGGATGAAAACTGGTAAAGGTTAAACTGCTGAGAGGGGTGTGGAGGACGTGGTGGAGGCGACGATGGTCTATTGACGAATGCAAATGGCTCGTATTGACCCGGGATAGAAGGCATCGCAGGAGCGCCATCGGCCATCACTGTGGAGGATGATGACAGGTCCGACATCTCGGAAGAGTCCGAATAGTGCGTTCCAGGTCGAGAGTCTAGAGGCAGACTTCTGAAGCGCTGGACAGTGCCTTTGAGCTCCCGGAGCCAGCACGACATCTCCGAGGCGGTGTCCGCGAGTACGTACCAGTTCTTTTCTCCAGGAGAGGTGATCTGAAGGCAATAACGCTTTCCGGAAAAGATGTCTGTTACGCAGATGATGGTTTCAGGACAGAGCTGGAGCGACTCGAGCAGCGGGTGCTGGGGATCTGACGATTTGAAGCAATGCAGCGACGTTTGATGGAGGATAAAGTAGCGCCGCTTCCACTGCTTTCGCGAAAAGAACGTCCTGGAGGAGAACTTTGTGAGATAGCCTGAATATATGACTCCGCGGTCGAGATGCCGAACGCGAAGCTGCATTGGAAGCCCAACGGTCAAGTCTGTCAACCCCTTGCTAAGACTGGAAGCGTCATTCTCATTCTCGGTGCCAGTCGTTGTCTCTGTCACCTGCAGACTGCTGGTTGGCAGCGCTAGGGAGCCGTCGTTCAAAAAAGAACCGAGCGGCGACGGGAGAGAGCCAGCTTTGCTCGTTTGGCGAGGCCGATTCAGACGAATAGGGTGACTGGCGGTAGAGGAACTATCGTCGTCTGTGGTGTGAGGGGTCATAGTGTAGCTGGAAGAATAGAGCGAGTCCGTGGTCCCGTTCGAGTGTGCAGAGTAGTTGGAGTGGTTAAGCGCACTGCGACGGCTGTCGCTGACACTGCTGCTTGTGGTAAAGTTTCCGCCGTTTCGAGTTGGGCGGGTGTGCTGCTCGGGGATGGTGACGGGTGTCCTGCTGTCAGTCGAATGTGATCTCCGGGCGGGGTGGAGTGCGTTCTGAAGACTGGATAGGGCTCGTCGGACGCCGGTTCCTGAATCGTGCTGGTAGTGATGACTAGCAGAAGTGCCAGGGCGGGCAGGCGTGGGGGAGTTGGTAGAAGAGGAGGATGTATGACTCGTGAAGGACGACTTTTTGCGCAACATTGATGTGATAGCGAGACAGTCTGGGAGAGCAGAGAAAGAGGTGGGATCGGTAGGAGGATTGAGGATAGAGGGCAGAGAGCGATAAAGCAGGCAGGGCGTTAGCAACTTTTGGTTTGGTTCTGGAGGGTGAATGCGATTGTTCATTGCCCGACAGAGAAGCGATTGCGGAGGAGACGCGTTGAGTCGAGCAGTTGTACCTGTTCTGAGAGAGTACTACAAGTCGACAGCTACAGCATTATCAGGGGGAGGAGGAGCGTAGGAGTTCTAAGGCCTGTTGTGAAGTGAGAAGGAGAGAGCGAGTGTGTATGCGTGAGTATCGACGGAGGAGATGAGGAGAAGAAGGGGGGGAAGGGTTCCTGGCTGTTTTTGTTGTTTGCTGCTAACGACAAAAGCAGACAAGGTCGGGTCCAGCACCATGATTGAGTGTCATCTCGGATATCATCTCCCCAGGGTATTTTTATTTGCTTTTGGAGATTGATTAAAAATGGCGGGAGTCGCGCGGTTCTTACGCTGCGTCCCCACTGTGCGGGAAAATGTTGTTGTCGCTCGATGTCTGCACGCTGTGGTGTGTTCGCTGTTTCTGCGGTGGTAGATCAGGGAAAGCGAATCGGCAAATGGGGAAGTGAATGAAGAGACGAGAAGGAGGTGAAAGAGCAATGAGGGAAGGAAAAAAGAGAAGAGTAACAGCTCACACTTGAACTGCACCCCACTCCCAACATCACATCAGCCCCTGTATCTAGCACACCTAGAAATATGCCAGAAGGTTGTATCCCATGTCTGCCCACGCCCACATGCCGACACACGCACACGCTCCTATCTCCGCTGTTCTTTTTGCAGCGCAGACAGTTACACGGTTCTTCCTTGCCATCGATCGTCACTCCTTTGAACCAAATGTCGCTATGCGTCTTGTTGTCGGTGTCTGCTCGGTGTCTACTCGGTGTCTACTCGGTGTCTACTCGGCGTCTACTCGGCGTCTACTCGGCGTCTACTCGTTGCATGTCTGCTATTTGCAGTACAGCACATCTCCAACTCTGATATTTTTACTTTTTTAAGCACTTGCGATGACACGGATGGCTCAGGGTCCTCGCTGTTCCTGTCTTGTTCCTATCGCTGTCCGTCTGTCTGCGTGGCTCGAAGTGGGACACATTCTATTCCCTATTCACTCGATGAGCTCTGACTGTTTTCTTTATATAAAACCATCCATTGCATGATCGTGCTCTCAAATGTTTGGCTGTCTTTTGTAATGCTCACTTCGCTCTTCTCTTTTTTTGTAATCCTCTCTCATGGTTGCTCACCAGCAACCACATAATAATAATGCTCAAAACAAACGCTGTTCTTTAATCGCAGCCAAAAAGACCTGCCTAGGTTTGCGCACTCTGCAACACGCTTTCAAAGGAAATTGGAACAGAAATCCAATTGCCCCACCCCCTTTTCCAATCATCTTGAAATAGCTATCCACGATCAATTACAATCCCAGCATCTTGCATGCACTCAACGGCGGAAAAAAAAAAAGAACGCTGTAAAAAAAACAAAGGAGGGACAGGGTATCCGCCGTCTACCCACCGCGCATACCTGCGACAACCCCTGCCACGATATGCCCTCCAAGTACATTTTGCACCTCTTTTCTTATCACACGGGCATCAGAAGAAAATCAGGAAACTTTGATCTCATGTCTGTGCCCGCGGCAATTCACAGACAATGTGTATCCTGAGGTGGTTTTTGTTGCTGCTTGTGTTCATTTTTCTTTCTTTCTGTTTAGGCATGGGAACTGAATTGCCCTCCCCGAGAGTACAGTGTACGAAGCGTTGGATATGGCGCTTGTTTTTTCGTCCCTGGTGTGACATAACAATGCAAGCGAAGGCCGAAGGAGAGGCGAAAGGGCCATGAGTAACCCTGAGTAGCTTTAAAGGTGGCCGATCACGAGGTTTCCTTCGCTTTTTCTCGTCTCTGCTTTAGGTTGATTTCGTCTACATCCAAATCTCATCGCCAACACCACGAGGTAATAATATATGAAAGAAGTAAGTTCTTTTCTCATGAATCGAGTTTTCTTTGTCGTCGATCGTCATTCGGCATCAATATTTTAATGAGCAAAAGAGGGGCGAGAAAAATAACAACAACAAGAAGAGTGAGAGAGAGAGTTTCGCATGTTGCCCAATATGCACTGGCCTTTGCATGCATTGCATATTTTAGCCTGGCTCTTATTGTGCACTATTGTTTTGCTCTATCGCAAACCCCCCCCATAACAACAACCAGGCACCAACGAACACAGGAGTAGTGCATCCGTCGACTTCTAATGTGGACAAGGCTGGGGAGGCACAAACCCCCATTCGACACATGATTCTTCTACCACGTATACGCTTTGATGTATAAACAGAGGCATGTAACATCCCTCCACAAAAATCCTTGCAATGGCGCGTGGGGAAGACATGCTTTGTTTTCGAAAGTGATGAAGAACGGGTGGTTGCAAGCTTTGTTTGTGAAGTCCGATGGATTAAAGGAGTTCATATGATGCATGGCTTATATCATGCTCGATAACATTGCGCATCGCAGTGTAACAGTCAATGAACGTTGAATCCGCCCCCTTCGTCGGGCCATACAGCCTCCTCCACATTCCGGCTGACAAAGTGCATATTGCATCCATGCGGCGTGTCTTTGTAATAAGCGCGACCCAAGGATGGCCCCCCATTCTGTTGTATTTTTGGGTTGGTCTACCGGCGGGTTGATTATGAAACTCCGCCAATGGGAGACTGTGCCGCGTAATCCATATCAGGAGAGCACCGTACCAGGGTAGACCCGAGAATCTGTCGCCCTTCAACTCAACTGGTCAAAAGGCCGCCCTGTAACGTGTACTATACCCGATCACTGCCAGAGGCTCTTTGATCCCCGCGTGTACTGGTGGGGTGCTCACATGGGGTAGAAGGTACCGCCATTACCTCTCTTATCCTCTGGCAACATGGGCCGGTTGTAGTTATTTTGAATAAAAGTAAAGAGCAGTGGGAGAGAGAGAGAGAGACAGAACGAGTGGATCAGTGGTGGCAAAGAATGAAAAAGAAGAGAGCGGTCGCTGGTCCTTTTGACGCCTCATTGTCATACGTGTGGTTGTGTTTGAACAACCGTGATTTTATGGCGTCTATGGGCAAAGTTCAACAAATGTGGTGGCATTTATGCTACTTCTCGGGCAGATACTTGTAAGGGTTCATGATGCCATTAGGGTCAATCATGTCCTTAATCCTCCTCATAAGCTGGATCATCGACGGAGACTTGGAATAGTGCACATGAGGGGCCTTGAACAGACCCAATCCGTGTTCAGAAGAAATTGATCCAGCATGCTTGGCTGTCCACTCGTATACGTATGGCTCAATGATATTGGCCACCTTATCCGAATATCCCTTTGCTGCAATGTTCAGATGCAGGTTTCCTGTGAAAAGCGACCGAGCAGAAAATAAGAGAGCATCTTCATTAGTCCATCTTTTTCATTAAAATGACGAGGGAAAAAAAGCAAGGAAAGAAAGAAAGGAAAGAAAAAGAAAGAAGGAAATAAAAAGCGAGTCTAAGGGAGTCCTTACCGTCGCCAATGTGCCCAAAACCGACAACGCAGTCGACATCCTTGTCCTCTCCCAACACTCCTTCCTTATCCAGTCTGGCGCGCATGTCCTCGACCATCTGGTAAAAGACTGGCACAGGGATTGAGAGATCGTACTTGTAAACCGATCCGGTCTTCGAGCATGCCTCTGGGATGCCCTCGCGAATCGCCCACAGATTCTTAAACTGTGTTGTATCCTGAGCAACCACGCCATCCTGGACAATGTCGTCTGTCAAAAGTCCCTCGAGATAGTTGTTCAATTTCTCATCGTCGTGATCCTTGTTACTTCCACTGGTCTCGATCAAGACGTAGAAGGGATGGGGCGACTCCAAGGGGTCGTTCTTTCCCGCGACGAGGTGCTTCTTGACTAGGTCAATGGAGGCTTTGTCGAAAAACTCAAAGGCAGACAAAATTTCTGATAACTCATCCTTTGATCTCTTATAAGCAGCCTGGACCTGATCGAAACTGCTGACACCCAGCAAAGCCACATTTACAGCCTTGGATCTCTTTGGGGCTGCAATAGAGACACCAGTGACAATGCCCAAAGTTCCCTCTGAGCCGATAAACAACTGCTTCAAGTCGTATCCTGTGTTATCCTTGCGAAGCGTGGAGAGGTTATCCAAAACTGTTCCATCAGGCAAAACCTAAGAGTGGATCGCAGCAACAATCGATTGCTTTTTAGTAAATCCGCTTTTGCTGTACAAAACGCATCCCGCTACCTGTCCTGACGCCGCTATACTCACCACTTCCAGGCCCAAAACAGTACCATGAAGGGATCCATAGCGCAGAAGTCTCAATCCACCGGCATTGGTTGCTACATTTCCTCCAATATGACAGCTATCCAAACAACTATAGTGTCAGTTTCACTGGTCGGTCCTTCAGATACTGTTAATTCTTCCTATCTGAAAGCAGTTGTCGAAACGCACCTTCCTTTTGCGCCGAGGTCCAGCGGCATGATGTAGCCTCTCTCTGCCAAATAGTTGTCGAGAACTTCCAGAATACATCCAGCGTCGCACACCAACGCACCTGTTGAAGAAATGGTAATTTCAAGTCTTCTCATTAGCGGCATGCTTTTACACTACGTTCGGCGATAGTTCCATGGCATCGTCATCTTACCAGAAATAGCATCAAAGCTCCTGATGGAGTGCATATTGGCAGTCGAGATGATGATTTCATCAAAGACTGGCACTCCGCCTCCAACAAGACCTGTGTTTCCTCCCTGGGGCACCACTGCCAACCTAGTAGCCGACCAAGCAAGTCACTGTTAGTATATGGAGCGCTTCTTGGAATAACTAGGGAAAGAAAGGCGTTGATGTAGAGATTGGGCATACTTGTTGTCGTTGCAGTATTTCAAGATCTTGGAAACCTGCTCAGTGGAAGACGGCTTCAGCACCAGCTTCGACTGTCCGCGGTACTTTTGCATCCAGTCCATGTTGAAGGCCTCGAGATCCTCCTCGTCCTGCGACACGCCAGAAGGACTGACGATGGACTTGAAGTACTCAAGATCCTTGTCTGTCAGCTACAGGAATAAGGGCAAGCAGGGTCTGGATGAATGACGTGATCTTAATCTCGATTGATCATTGTCCTTTGCACCGCCCCAGTCGGATTGAGTGTCTACTTACCTTCTTGAAGGACTGATCTCTTTTCAGATGAGGATACTTATCTGCGGTGAATGCTTTCTTGTCGTTAGATGCGGCTGAGGCATAGGCTGCTCGAGGAACAGCCGAGATGGCAGTCCTGACAGTTGGGGAGGCGCCAGTGATCTTCGACAGGGCGGAAGGGATCCTTGGCTGAAGTCTATGGAGAGTCCTTGTCCCAGCGAGACGAAGGTGGCCCTGCAGACGGGCGGCGGCAGAAGCGGGTAGCATGCTGTCGAGGGGTAGGGAGGAGTGAGCGAGAGAGAGAAGAGGGAAGACAAGGAGAGATTGAGATTGAGATAGGAATGCCTGTGCCCCGCACTGTTTGATCTCCTATTTTGGGTTGAGTCAACTTTGCCAAAGCCATTTGTTATCATGTGACGCGAAATGGAAACAGAGTTTGCACCCGGACAGGGTCTCAGGGGCCAATGGCATCGCATGCATGCATGGCACAGCATGGCATGGCATGGTGCGTGCATCGCATGTGCTTGCTTGATACGCAGAGTCACTCCCTGCCTCTGATGCTGGCTTTGGCCTGGCACGCACACTGTCGAGACAAGCCCAGCGCTGGCTCATTGCTCTTTCCACACGTGGTGACTGCCTTGCAACGGCCGTGTTTTCTTTTTTCTTTTTTTGCCACCTTTTTCTCAGGGCGCTTTCTTCTTCACCAATCTTCGTCGCCCCTCCTTGCCTCCTTCATTCGTCGCCATCATTTCTTGTACCATCCGAGGAGGTTGCATCGATAGACACCATGGACATCCAAGCACTTTACAACCTGTTCCAGGCCACATTTCAGCCGGACACCAATGTCCGCATCCAGGCCGAGCTGCAGCTCAAGCAGGTATACACATAAACACCGCAGCCGTGGACTTTACCTTCGTCGTGTCTTACCGCCTGCTAGCATACCTTGTCCGAAGCACTCTTGAACCTCACCGCTCCCACTGACACCGCAGCTCCACATAACATTCTCTAACGCGTGTTCATGTTCAATTGACGCGTTCTTCTCTCACCGCGCATATAGCTTGAAGGTACCCAGGGCACCCTTCTCTCGTCCATGCAGATCATTGGATCCGAAGAATCAGAGCTTCATGTGCGCCAGGCTGGTAAGGAATCGGTAAACTAGTGCCGCGCTGAAGATGGGCCATCGACCAAATCACTATATTAATATAGCCTCAACCGTATTTCAGCCTCAATCTACTTTAAGAACGCCATCAAGCGCTACTGGTTCGAGACAGAGTCCACACCTGCCCACCTCAAGATCTCCGAGAGCGACAAGGAGACCATCAAAGGAAACATCCTTCAGCTTCTGGCCAGCACCCCTACTGTCGTCCGGTGAGGCTTATTCTGCACATTATGCTTTCTTTCCTCTGCAGTGAAACTGAAAAAGGAAATCGTACTAAACGTGCTGCGGCCTTGCCTTCCATGCATCCATAGTGCTCAGCTGATCACCGTCCTCGGAGTGATCCTCGCTAACGACTTCCCCTCTAAATACCCTGGCTATCTCGGCCAGGTCCAGACTCTGCTCCAGTCTCAGGATCCCAAGATTGTCTTTGTTGGTCTCTTGGCTTTGAAGGAGCTCACCCGCGTCTACAAGTACGTTCCCACGCAACCTTCAAGTCCCTCGCAAGCTGCTTTATTTAAACTGACCTTTTCCCCGTTATACTTTATCCGTCACGCAGATTCAAGGTTTCGGACAGGGAGCCCGTTGAGGAGATTATTGCGACTTTCTTCCCTGCCATCCAGCAAATCGGCACCGGACTGATCAATGCCAGCAATGTTGAGGCTGCCGAGATGCTCAAGATTATCTTCAAGTGCTACCACCACACCATCCAGTTGGACCTCTCGGAACGCCTTCGTGACAGCTCCTCGCTCATCCCTTGGGGCACCTTGTTCATTCAGATGGTCGAGAAACCCGTACCAACTGAGGGCCTCCCTACAGATCCCGAGGAGCTGGAGAAGCATCCTTGGTGGAAGGCCAAGAGGTGGGCATACCAATGCTTGAACCGTCTCTACACTCGCTATGGAAACCCCACTGCATTGACCTCGGATTCCAAGTTCAAGGCCTTTGCCACAGGTTTCGTCCACAACTTTGCTCCCAACATTTTGACCGCATATCTGAAGCAAGTTGAGCTTTGGGTCGCTAAGCAGGCCTGGCTCAGCCCTCGCGTCTTGTGCTTGATGGGCAATTTCTTCGAGGAGAGTGTCAAGGACAAGCACATCTGGTCGATGATGAAGCCTCACTCCGAAACTTTGATTACACACTTCGTGTTCCCTCAACTGTGCTTCACTGATGCCGATGAAACCCTCTGGGTCGACGATCCCGTTGAATATGTCCACGCTAAGATTGGTAAGGAAGCGCCCTCACCCCTATAACTCCTTTTATACGTACTTGCCAGGCACCAGCAGTCGGCCAAGCATCCATCGCTCTTGTCCCTGACCAGACTTCCTATGCACCGATAGATGTTCTTGAGGACTTTAGCAGCCCATCAACAGCTGCAACCAACTTTATGACCGTCATGGCTCGCTACAGACAGAATGCGTTCATGCAGGTCCTCGCGCTTGCCAACAACGTCCTTCAAAAGTACAACGAGTCCCCGGCAGAGGCTAAGAGCCCTAGAGAGAAGGATGGTGCATTGGTCATGATTGGAGCCTTGGCGCCCTTGATCCTTCGCAAGAAGTCGCTGGCCAACAACATGGAGCTTTTCTTTGTGAGCCACGTCTTCCCTGAGTTCAAGAGCCAGTATCCATTCCTTCGCGCTCGCGCTTGCGAGATGGTCAACCATTTCAGCGACTTGGACTTTGAGGACCCCAACAACGTTGGTATCGTTTTCACCAACTTGATGGAGAGCCTCCGCGACAGCCAACTCCCCGTTAAAGTCACCGCGGCCTTGGCTCTTCGTCCCATGATTCGTCATGAAGCTGTTTGCGAGGCCATGAAGCCCCACCTCCAGTTTATCATGCAGGAGTTGCTCGCAATTACTAACCAGATCGACGTCGATACGCTGTCCGAGGTCATGGATGACTTTGTCGAGGTCTTTGCTCAGGACTTGGCCCCTTTCGCAGTTCAACTGTGCGAGCAATTGCGCGACACCTTCTTGCGCATCTGCGCTGATATGGGTCCCAGTGCTGATGGCGTCGACGAGATCTCCGACCGCGCCATTGATGAGGCTTCGGACAAGACCATGGCTGCCATGGGTGTCCTCAAGACTATGGGTACTCTGATCTTGAGCTTGGAGAGCACGCCTGAGGTTCTGAACCAGCTCGAGATTGCACTCTTGCCTGTCATTACATTCACTCTCCAGAATGCTATCATCGACTTGTTTGACGGCGTTTTCGAGATTATCGACAGTTGCACCTTTTCCGCCAAGGCAATCTCTGCCAACATGTGGGGTGTCTTTGAGCTGATCTACAAGACCTTCAAGGAGTCGGCTCTGGATTTCATGGAAGAAATGTTGCCCTCGCTCGACAACTACATCTCGTACGGCAAGGAAGTGTTTTGCTCAAACGAGAAGGCACAGCACTCGATTTACGATATCATTGAGACCGTCATGAAGAGTGACCGTCTGGGCGAAAATGACCGCGTCTACGCTTGCAAGTTGTCCGAGTCCTTTATGTTGAACTGCCGTGGCCATGTTGATAAGTACATTGCGCCTATCTTGAACTTGGTTTTCCACTACCTCGCTCCTGAGGAAGGCATCCAGACCGTCGAGTTCCGTGTCCAGGCCACCGAGGTTGTCATGAATGCTCTGTACTACAACGCTGCTGTGACTTTGCGTCTGCTGGAAGAGAATGGCTGGACCCAGCGATTCTTTGATGTCTGGTTCTCGAACTTGGACAAGTTCTCGCGTGTTCACGACAAGAAGCTCTCGATCTTCGCCCTCTGTGCAATCCTCCAGGTTCCTGTTGACCAACTGCCTTCCACGCTCCAGAGCGGATGGCCTCTGGTGCTGAACGGCCTCTTGCGCAACTTTGAGGGTCTTCCTGATGCCCAAGCCAGTAAGTTTCTTGATAATGTCTATGTTCTGCGATCCAAGTTTTTGGATGCACATGTAATAACAACTGCCTCATATGCTGTGTATTCTTAGAGCGTAAGGAGATGGAGAAGATGTACAATATTGGTTCGGATGACTCGGATGATGACTCGGATGATGATGACTCGGATGACGATGACGAAGAGGGGCAAAGCGCTCTTGAGGCGGCCCTTGCTGCGGATGAGGACGATGTCGAGGAAGAGTGGGTTGATGACGAGGAGGACGTCTACGACGAGGGCCACGAGTACCTCGAGTTCTTGGCCCAACAGGCTGCCAAGACCCGCGCCGCCAAGGCTGACGCTGGCGAGGAGGATGAAGAGGAGGAGGATGAAGACGATGAGGATATTGAGGACTTGGAGGAGGAGATCTATTTCGAGTCACCCCTCGATGACCTGGATCCCTATGTTGTCTTCCGGGAGGTCTTTACGGGTCTCCAGCAGCACAACCCGGCATCGTACAACGAGCTCACAAAGGCCACGACCTCCGAGCAGCAGGAGTTTATCATGCACTTGATTCAAGTCGCTGAGGCCAATGCTGCTGCGGCTGCTGAGGCGGCTGCTGGTGAAGCTTAAGCAACCGACTAGAGCAAGTAAGAACCGCATCATTCCAATGACTGCATTAGATACCAAAAATAATGAAAAGAACCATAATAAATGCATATCCTGTATCTTCATCAAGAATCTTGGCTTTTACGCGTCATCTTCTTTATCAGCCACGATGCTACTATTGCATCTGGCAACGATCAGTCAACGGTGAGAAGCGCGAGTAGCAACGCGTCGCTCCCTTTTACGATTCGTTTTTTTCCTCTCTTTTATTATGTTCCGAAATATGTGCAAATGCTTCCCCCCCCCCTCCCGCAACCTTTTTTTGGTCTCTCATATCCTACTTGACGTTACTCCAGAACTTCGTCCGGAAGGTCGACAGCATAGTTGTTCTGTGTTGGAGCCGCTGCAGTTTTCCGAGACCACCGCTGCGATTGATGCGACCTCGGCCTCGACCTCGACCACAATTATAGCCGTAATCACGGCCATGAACCCGTGCGCAACTGACGCCACCAGGGTCCCTGTGGAGCTGATGGCTTGAACTCTTCATAACAGGTATCCAAGGATAAACTCCACCGTCAGGAACTACGGCAGCAGGAGCAGGAACAGGAGCAGAGATAGTAGTCTGCTGACGATTTCGTATAACATTGTTGGGCAAGCAGGTTCTGAGATCGATTCTCGTCCTTCGAACCTCCTTCGCCTGTTCACGTTGACCCTCAAGGATCAATGCCGTCTCTTTTGTGTGGGACTCGCGGATCCATGCGTGTCTTTCCTCGCGGCTACTACCATTGGTGTTCGTATCGTCTTCTTCATCATCTTCTTCAAGGTCTAGACTCTGTATCTTATGCTGATGCAGTTGTTCTCGAAATACAATCGGCCAGTACTCGAGGTCAATATCACTCGAATCAATATCGCCGGGCGCAAACTGAGGGTTTGGCGGGGACCGTTGTTCTCCAGAAGAGAATTCACTGCTGCCGGTATTGGTGGTTATGATCTCGGACCATGGTGACGCTGTGGGTGAAGTTGTGATATTATTGGAGGGAGTAAGGATAGGAAGAGAACACGGGGAAGACGGAGAGGGGGGTGAGGAGGAGAGAGAAGAGGAAAAAGGATGGTGGGTACTAGACCTGTTGACTAGGGTGGAGGATGAGGAAGGCTGTCCGTTCAGGAGAGGAGCATTAGATCCTGTGGCTGTGGCTGTGGCTGTGGCTATGTCCGCGGAATGAATAGGTGATCCGTGCGAAGAACATGGATCTTCAGGAGGACGCTGATGATCTAGCGCTGAGTGCGGCTCTTGTGAATCGTCTATATCGTGGTCATTGTCTTTATCACTGTGGCTATCGTCATGACTGTCGCTATCATCATCAGTCGTGTGGCCACGGTCATGCTGTTGAGCTGCTTGACGGATCCTGCGACGTTGGCGGCAGCAGTGAATTGAAGGTTGGTGGTAGTGGGTTCCGCCTTGGAAAAAGTTGGTGACGCTCTCTATTACCGTACGACGAGGCATTCCCGTATTTGCTGTTAGCGTTGCTGTTGTTGTTGTTGTTGTCGGTGCTGTTGTATTGTTAGTGGAAGCTTGGATAGAAGAAGACGCTGTTGGTGCGGGAAGCGGCTGCAGACTCGCAGATGCGTAGCCCGTTACTCTGACACACCTGTGCGCACAACAGCGCGTTCCTTCTCTCGGCACATTCGCATTCGCATTCGTGCTTGTGTTTGCGTCTTGGGGAGTCTGAGGCTGGAAGGTCGAAGGTGCTGTGGGGGGCTCAACCGGCTCAGAAACGGATGTAAAGCCATCTCCAGGGCACGTTGTATCCGCATGCCGTGGCGAGGGTGGACTCGGATGACCACCGTTCTCATCGTGAGAGCGAGAAGTTTCGATAAACTCGCGGAACCTGGAGTGATCATGGTGTTGCTGGAAATTGGCACTATCAAAAACTATGTCGCCTTCGTTGCCATTGCTGGTGTTATCGTTGTTGTCACAGCCTGCCTGCTGTATCTCCGATTCACTCTTTCCAAACCCAGCCTCTTCTTGCTCTTGTCTTTGCTCCTGTTCTTGTGTCTGAAGCCCTGCCTTTGCCAAAGAAACCTCTCGCCAGTTAGGAAACGGTCGCTGAGATGCACCCCATCCAAACATCGTCCATTCTTCATCTGGCTCCTCATCGCTATCGCTTCCACTCTCAATCTCTATCCTCCCCCTCCACCCTCCTTCTCCTCCACCTCGTCCTCCTGTTCTGTTTTCGTCCTCATAAACAGGACCTTCCCTCAGATCCGAAGCTTTGATTCCTTGAAACTCGTCCTCTTTCGAGCAAAGCGTCAGAAGCGCACCTCTCAATTCCTTTCTCACAGCACTTCCCACGCCGCGACAACACCTTCGTTGTCGCTCCATATCCCACACCATCCCGGGTGTGATCAGATTATAAACCACGTCTGCGAGCAGTGGCTGTAGATCCGCGGTCGCGCGATTGACTTGTGCCTGAAGCATTCGCATGGCGTGGCGGTGCTCCAGTAGCGATTGGTGTAGATCTTGACAGAGCTTGTGGTGTAGAGCAGCGAGACAGTCTTTGTAGGCGCTGTGGAGAGAAATATATAGGTCCGACCAGTTTCGGGTGGTTTCTACTTCACCCTCGCTGTCCTCACCTTCACCGCCGTCCTCATTACTGCTGCTGCCGTTATTGTTATCCCTCAGTGGCTGTTGGTGGATATTGGCACTACCAGCAGGCGGCGCATTGTGGTCGTAGTCGTCCTCATCAGGCAGGTATCGGCGTTGTTCAGCAGTTTGGTAGCGGGTGTCGCGGTCATGTGTGAGGTTGCTGTTATTGTTGCGGTCACTACCACTGGGTCTTTGTCCATGTTCAACGTGATCGTCCTGTGGTTGAACTTTGGTATTCTCCTCCAAGATCGACTGAATGGATTGGAAATGAACAATGCGACGCGATTGCACGTACGACTGATGTTGCTGATGTTGTTGCTGTCGGTGGTGGTGATGATATTGATGACGATGCGGAAGTCCTGTTCTCTGATCAGCGGGCGATACCCCGGAAGGCGGCAAAGTGCCTGCGAAGCCTACACCCGCGCCAACATCGACATCTCTTTCAGGGCTATCTGCAATAATATCGATTTCCGTCGCGTTATTACTATTGTGTGGAGTGTACGCTGTAGCAGGGATAGGGAAGCTGATACGAAGAGGCGAGGGGAATGGTAAATCATCGTGTTTCTTGATGACGCGTGCGAGCCGCTTGCCTGCCCCAATTACTACGCGTTCAGAACAACAACAACAGCAAATAAAATAAAACAGCGAAATGGTTATTTGAAAACACGCGTTTTTTTTTTTTTTTTTTTTTTTTTTTTTTTATTTTTTTTTTTTTTCCTTTTTTTTTTTTTTTTTTTTTTTTAAAAAAACTTACTGCGACGCCAAACGTCATTCTCTTTCTCCTTGGGTCCGTTGTTGTTACCGGCCAACCTCCGCTTCACAGATCTCCGCTGCGTTTCCTCCGCATCTCCGTCGCGCTTCAGAGACGGCGGACCTTTCCGTAGACGGGCTGGCTGCTCCATATATAAGCCCGTCTCCATCCTTGGCGACCCTTGGCCGTAGTTTGCCTTTCCTCCCAATATTCTTCCTTTCATTTGAGGGGAGGGGGGGAATGTCTTTTTGGATCCTGAAGAAAAAAAAGAAAGTAAGAAGGGAGTGTGTGTGTGTGTGATAGAGAGAGGGTGCCGATTTGAGTTCTTGGGTAGAACTCGTGCAGATATAAAGGATATAGGAGCTTTCCTTGTGGTGAAGAAATAAACCAACAAGGTGCGCTACGTCTTTGTCCCTCTTTACTATATTGTATTAACTGTTGTCCGGTTATAGAGACCGCTGACCAGCGTCTTTCATCCTCCTAAGCTTGGCACACATGAACGCTGGACACGATCGAACAAACAAACATTTTTTTTTTGAATATGTGTGCATTTTTATTTTTTATTCATTGTTGCAGCTTTTTCTGCCCACAAAATCAACAAAATCTTTGAAAAATGTCGTCTAACAGGGCCTCTCACCAACAAAGACCTCTCTCTACCCATGTTTGCTCCTTTCACCGGTCACTCAGAGTGTCCTCCCTTCCCCCGTCGATTAATTTGACGCATGTGCGGGCTGTTGAACAGCAGCCTGGCCGAAACGGGTAATGGCTCCTCGGAGCGTGGTGTAGACTTGGGCGACAACTGGAGGGATCTTAGGGTTGCCGCCTTGGGGCACAATCAAGTTGTCGAGACGAGCACGGATCAATGCGAATGCAGCGCGCGTATGCAGCGAGAAGAAGTAACGGAAGCGCAAAAAGTTGGCGTACACAATGGGCGACAGGAACGACGACTGGAAAAAAAAAAAAATACCACCCCCCACACAAATATCAAAAGTGTTGTTGGTTAACACCATGTGCTTCAACCCCAGTTAACAGAGTCGCACAAAAACAGAGAAACTTACGTTATAGCACCAAAGATCAAGGAACCCATAACCCCAATGACCTCGATGTAAGCAACAAAAGCCATTGCAGCCCCATGATTCTTCTCAGTCCAGACCTGGATCTTGCGCGAGATCAATGCGACCTGAGCATGGGTGGCATCAGTCGTGCCAGCAGGGGGTGCAGGGAAAAATGCAGGGAGGATGTTTGTCCTTGTGTAGTTGAGCGAGTTGAAGAACGCAAAGATCGCATACGGGATCAGGGGCGCTATAATTCAAGAGCCACCGGTAAAAAAACGTCAATTGGAGGTCCTGTTAGTTCCCTCATCGAAGTCGCTGATATTATTTTGCCCCATGTCCTGTTTCAAAGTAAGCATGGATCGCGCTCCTGTCTCGGGATCCACTTACCGAGCATAGGGGTCGATCTCCACCAAAAGATGGCCATCAGCAGGTACTGGACATTCTCCTCGCTGAAGAGAGACTGCGCAAACTGTGCCGTGAATTGGACACTCTAGATGACAGTCAAAAGGAAACGTCAGGCAAGTCGCACACGGAGGATCAGTAACGGGCGTGGAGCGCGGCGTCGTGCGGTGCGGTGAAGTACACTCCACATCCCACGAGCGCCTGTGGTAAGGCGTGGTGAGGTATAAGCACAAAGTTCTTTTTTTTTGTTTGCCAAGAAGCCAAGCCTGATAAAACGCAAAAAATCTTTTGCGGTTGCGTGCCTCCACGTTTATCCAGCGCTGAGCACGGCTCGGTTCTTTTGGCCCAAACCTGTGTAGCAACGCCCACGCATGCGCCCACGCCACGTTACGCTTTGTTACGAGTCGATGACTGAGCGGTGCGAACAAAATAATGGGCATCCATCCTATTTCCCTTTTTTTTTTCTGCCTAGGCTCTTCTTTCGTGATCCGTTCACTCCAATCGAATATCCGTTGCCAAGAAAGCTTGGAATCACGAGCAAAGCGCATCCTTTTTTTTTTTTTTTTAGGGTGTTTTCTCCCCGTATCTTCAATCACAAAAACAGTGAACACAATAAAAGTTTTACTTACAGGGAACGACTTGTAGACGACGACAGTGTAGCTGACCAATGCACCAAAGAAGGCGCGCGTGTACCAATGCGCTCCAGCCTTGTAGTTGAACGTGGCCCAGTATGGGAGGTACATTGCCGTGCAGACTAGCATCGTGACATGACCCACCCACCAGATGAATTGAGGGCCCTAACATGAGAAAGAACGCACAGTTAACAGATGTGAGACTAAAGTTAACGGAAGAAGGGGGAGGGGAAGGGGGAACAATGATCGGGATGTGTCTCCTTCATCTAATGCTCTCTGGTCGCTGTGGATTTCGATTGCATTCCATGGAGCTGATCAATAGGGCACGCGTATTCCTCGCGCCCTTTTTTTGCTCCAAACAGTTGCTCTCAAGCGCTTCCCAGAGTGGCTAGTGGGGGGGCTGTCACAGGCAGGCAGACAAGGCGTTGCAATATGTGTCCGCAGCTCCTCCTCTGCCCTTGATGGAGACAGAGAAACGAGAAGAGCGGCGGTCCCGGGGTGATTTGTGCCAAGGGTACGATGAGTATTACCTTGACCAGGGCCTGCAGACGGTCGCCAAGAGTTGAGGGAGCAGCGGGCATGGCGTTCCTTTGGATATGAGTGTAGAGCTATGGCTATTTGGTGCAATGTCGTTGGTGGCACAGGCGCTTGTGTGATGATGGCAAGCGATGGATGGCAATGAGGAGGGATGAGCAGAGGGAGGGAAAGAAAGGAAAGAGAAAGGTCAAGAACAGGCCAAGCAAAAAGGTGGAAGAACATTTAAGGTCCACTCTGCACACGCATTGGCACAATCCATCGGTCGTCGCTTTCAGCGGCGTGCAATTAAAGGTCACTGCGTGTCCGCCATCTCCAAAACACACAAAACGAGCACTGCCTCGGCAATCACTGACATTTATCGGATGTAATACAGCAACACTGTCTACTTCTACCCCTTATCCACTCGTCCCTTCTCTTCTATGGCAATAACATGACAATAAAAAATAGCTGCTACGCGCCAAGGCATCTCTCTATTCCGAGCTCGCGCTGAGGATCACGCCAAACGTCGTTGCCAGTGGCGGTGTTGTGCTTGGCGACGTGGGTGAGCTCGAGTTGTTCAGTGGGGGCACCGCAGGGATGACGTTCCCCTGGCTATAGATCTTGGGCGACGCCGAGCGGATCACACTCTGCGCTCGGCTAAGCTTGAACACCTGCGCCACCTCATCGTCCTGTGGCAACCCTGCAGCCGTGGATCCCTTCAGGAGGTTCGTCTGCGACCGGGACGCAAAGGCCGTGTAAGATGACGAGGGCTGGTATGCCTGCTGCTGCAATGCTGGGGGCAACTGTTGTTGCTGTGCAGGTTGCTGATGGTAATACTGCTGTTGAATTGGATTGGGCTGCTGTAAAGGCGCCTGTTGCTGCTGTTGCTCTTGTTGCTCTTGTTCCTGGTGGTACTCCTGTCCTTGCTCCTGTGCTGTTCCCTGCACCTGATCCCCGTTCGACTCGGGAGCATGCTCGTTGCCATTCTGCTCCGCTTCTTCGCCGCCCTCCTGCTGATGTTGCTCCTGTTGCTGCGACGGGTCTTGCTCCTCTGGGGAAGATGGTGAGGGTGTTACTTCCAAGGGCAAGCCCAAGTCGGTCCTCCAACGGTTCATAAACTTCCTCACTGCAGCTTGGTGTAGCAAAAAATTCTTGGAGCCAAGCAACAGGGTCTGGAGAAGTCTCAGGTCTGAATGCGACTCTGCAAATCCGCCTTCATTAATCGCTACAGCCAGGTGCGTCAGGCTCGCTGGAGGTGGCCCAGCCCTCTGAATCTCCAGCTCTGCAGTCGAGAGAGCGAAGGGTGGGCCGCCATCCATCTTTTCGGCCGCCATTTCTTTCAGCTCTGCAGAGGTGAAACCGAACCGGAAGAACTCGATCTCGTTGTCTTCAAGCTGCTTCAAAATCCTGGACTTGGCCTTCCAAAGCTGATTGATGGAGAGCGTGTCTGCTTTGGCGAGAATAGGGATCAGGTTGACTTTATGCATGATGCGCTTCATAAAGACAATGTCGACAGGTTTGAGATCATAGAGCACAAAGTAAAGACAGGCATCTGGCAAAGAATGCGCCATAGGAGAGTCGACCAGGAGTTGCTCCAGGAATGGCTGTGGTTGCTGCTGCTCGGCCGAGGGTGGCCCAGCACGGGTTGTCGTGGAGAGAGGAGTGACGGATGCGCCAAAAAGGTTGCGGGTGGCGACATATTGCTCTGTCAAAAAGTTGTCGACTCTATCGATAGTCTGACACGCATCCAGAGATTGGCCATAGCCAACAAAATCGTGCACGACAATGTTCTCTGCAGGAACGATGCCATCAGCGACCTGGCTGTCAGCGCTCTTGCCCTTGGCAGATACTAGTAGCCATGTTGGGATCTCAAGAGTGCTGACAGCATCCTTGGCGAGGAACTCGTTGCTCTGTTCTTGTCCATTGACAGCAGCCCCGGGTCCCTGCTGATCGTTGGCGTCTTGTTGCTCGGCCTCGCCGTTGTTGCCGTCCTGAAGAGAGAGTGCGGCGATGTCTGGGGCGGATGGTGACTGGTCGTGGTCCTGGCCCAGAGACGATTTTTGGACCTGTCCAGGGACAGTGCTTAGAAACAGCGAGCGCGACGTGGACTTGCCCACGCCGGTGTCACCTACGAGAACAAGTCGGAGAGAGGACGCAATCTCTACAGATGACAGCGATGATGGAGGGAGTGGTTTAGTGCGTGGTTCATTGTAGCCTGAAAGAACGAGAGAATGAAGAGGACGAGGAAGAGGAAGGGAAGTAGTCGCGTGCAACGGTGGCTGCTGAGGAATGCGCATCCTTACCCAAGGGAAGAGTGGCCGTCATTGGTGAATAGGTGTGCGGTGTGGTTCGGTGGGTCGACGGGAAGGAGGAGCGGTGATGGTGCAAAAGAGATGTGAATGAGGGTGGACGAGTAGTGGCGACGCCCGGATAGCGCGGATATTTGTAGTCCACTTGGCTGGAGCAATTTAAATAGTGAACTCAAATATGCCGCACCAGCGCTAACCCCATCCCTCTGTTCCCACTCGCTGGGCTCTCCCTCTCTCCTCTCACTTCGCCCTTGCACTGCCGCATGCCTTGGCCTTCTGGCAACCCCTGTATTTCCACAGTGCGCGTTTAGCCTGTTGTTGTCGTTGTTGTCGTTGTTGTTTTTGCTGTTGCACGCACGAGGGTTGCGATGGGCGATGCTCTAAAGCAACTCCGCATTTGGTGGCGTATGGCTTGTCCCAAGTGGCAGAAGTATACAATGTTCTTTATTTTTCTGTCTTTCGCTTCCACATAGACCATGAGGCCATGAACCCCGCAACTTTCCCCTCGCTCAATCCACGGCATCCCTTTCCCTTTAACCCTCGCTTCCAAACTCTTGCGTAAATTTGGTATGCTCGATCACATCATCTGCGCTCACAGTCGGGCGCACAGTTTTGACTGCCTTCATGAAATCCTGTATGCCCAACGTTGGCTCCAACAGCTGATCGCCCTCAACGTCCTCCCAGCTCATCTCCACCGCTGTAGGATCTCCGGGCGAGCACGGCGTGAGATGCTTGGTCATCCTGGACGGGTCCGCACGCGACGGTGCATCGACCCATTTAAAGTGTGTGCTGATTTGAACCTTTCGGATCGGCATCATGAGCGCATCGCGCACTGCAATTGCAATATCAGATCCCGAGTATCTACAAAGTCATAGACAACAATATCCTAGTGAATAAATACGTCCACTCGCCATGTCGCTACCAATCGTTCCATATGTTGTCAAGCAGATGTGATCCTCACCCTTCTGTGATTTGTCCCAAGTGCTGGTAATCCTGTGCCGTGAGGAGACACGGCGTATTTCCGACGTTGAGTTCAAACATCCTTGCTCTGGCGTGTGCGTCTGGCAGGGGAATATAAATACGTTTCTCGAATCTACCATGTCAGAACATGGAACTATGTTTAGTAATCGGTAACCTAACTATCCTTTCATACTTGTCTTTGAATCTAGCTATCGGCGTTGGATTACCTTCGTCGGATAGCAGAGTCGAGTTGCCATGGGATGTTGGTGGCGCCGAGGACGAGAACACCGTCCATGTCATTACCGACACCGTTCATCTGGACAAGCAATTCTGTTTTGACGCGACGCGACGCCTCAGAGTCTCCCTCGCCACGAGCTCCACACAAAGAGTCGACTTCGTCAATAAAGATGATTGCCGGTTTAGCTTTTCTTGCCATTTGGAACAATTGCTTGACCAATCTAGATATTTCGGCAAGGCATATCACCACGTTAGATCATATGTGCAATCGACACAAAAGCATTCATTCTCGGAGGACTTGCCTTTCAGATTCTCCCATCCATTTGGAAACCAGATCAGATGATGAAACAGAAAAGAATGTCGAGTTGGCCTCGGTGGCGACAGCCTTGGCGAGGTACGATTTACCCGTACCTGGAGGACCATACAGCAAGATACCCCTCCAAGGCGTCCGATTGCCTATAGATACGATCCACAATATAGCGCATGCGATTATTGCTTTCCGCAAACGGATGATGCACTCAGCGATATAAACGTCGAAGCAGCGTATGCGTACCAGTAAAAAGATGGGGGAACTTGATGGGGAGGATGACTGCCTCCTTGAGTGACTCCTTGGCAGCATCCAATCCAGCGACATCAGACCACTTGACATTAGGTTTTTCTGTAAGAATGGCTGAGGTCAGAGCATCCTTGAGTTTCTTGGTGTCGGCATCCTCTTCGCTGTCATCATCGCTGTCCTTTTTCCTGTGACACCATTGAAAGATTTGATGTGATCATAGGACAAGAGCAATTGAATCGTGAAGGACGTCAGTTCGTTGAAGACAATAACGGCAAAAAATCGACGCCTTTCTCTTGCTCTCTCTCTCTCATTCTTTTTTCCAGTGAAAGTAATATCCAATGTCCAAGGCTGGTGCGTACCTGTCGCCTGTGCCACCACTGCCGTTGGAAGATGCTGCCATGGCCTTCTTTTTGGGGTTCTCCTGCTTGGCCAGGTGTACCTTGATCTTTTCAGCCCTGGCCATGTACTCGGCCATTTTTTTCCTGACTGTGTCCCGTACACGCTCATTCTTTTCGTCTGCAGATGGAGTGGTTTTTTATCAATAGAACAAAAGGAAATGCAGTGAGTTGGTCGTGTGCAGCGCACAGTGCAATGAACAGTCCACAGCTATTGCAAAAAAAAAAAAAAAAAAAGTTACATTTGAGAGCGGTGAAGAAGTACTCGAGGGCTGTCTGGTATAGCGGCAAGGCTTCTTCGAGGTGGCCCATGGTGTCCTCCTCGGTCGCCCGCTTGACGGTCTCGACGGCACGCTGTTACCATTGCGCAGAACGGAAATGAGCAAGGGGGTCGAGAGCAAGGGACAGACACACACAGAAGAAAGACACAAAAAAAACGTGAGTGTGTTAGCGCAGAGGCCAATTGGAAGAAGGAATCTATTGTCTATGCCAACCAGTCCTGGCGCATTGTCGACTACAAGCAAGCGCATGAGTGTACATAGTGCCCGCATTACATACAGGAAGAAAGTCTGCCATGGAGCTGGAGAAGGTGGGGCTGTAGCGTGGATATAAAAGTGTGGGGGGAGGGGACAATGAGCAGGCGAGCGGCGAGAGCTACAACGTCCTTGGAGCCTAGCAGCGTGGGAGAAGGGTCGATCGGCAGAGGAATGGGGGGGGGGATGGTGAGGTGATGAGAAGAGGAGGGGCGAGGAGCGGCAAAAGCTTGGCTGGTCGCCGACTGGCTTGTTGGTCAGGGTCTTCTGTGCCAGGCACACAACTTTGAACGTCACGTTTGTGCTCGAACTGATCACCTGCCCGCCTGTGTATCTTTTTCTCCATATCGAATCAAACGTGTCAGGGACCAAAGCTCCGCTTTTTTTGGCTTAGCCCTAATCAGATTGGTGGCGCACTAAGACCTTTCGTCGCATTTAACCTAAAGCTCAGATGCTGCTCTTCTACACGTGCCGGCCTGGCCCCACCGGGGCTGCATCCACCCATTCCCTCTCAAGCTATCCAGCCGTCTAGGGAGATCGCCTACGGCAGGTCGGGCGTTCCTACTACAGATCCTTCATCGTTGGAAGGCAGAGTCTCACTCATGTCCTCAACCACCCCCTCACTCTTGACCCTCGGCCTCTTACTCAAAGGCGCCGAGGCATGGCCCGTTACGAACGTCTGAAAGGACTTGTAGGCCCGTTTCAATGCCCCTCCACTCTTGGAGACAACCTTGCGTGTCAGTCGGCGTGAGCCCACCGCCTCTTCCACCTGTCTGTCTGTCTGGTCCAACACTTGCCTCATGCGACCCGTAGCACCAGAGAATTGACTGCTCGAGACACTTGACACATCCGACCCTTCCGGATCCACCACGTCGTCGCGGAAGCATCCATGCTCTTGGAAATAAGCATAATGGAGATTGTAGAATGCGTCAGGATATGGGTGTAGAGCGGAGGGGTCAACGCCAGACGCGGCCATGGCGCTCACGTCGTTCACGTCCAGGATAGGTTGTTTTTCAATAACACGCTCGCGATGACTTTTTGGAGTAGTGATGGTGACGCTGCGACGCTGGCCCCAACCCAAATCTCTGTCTTCACCAATGTCGTTGTAGTCCATGAATCCTAGCGCGTCCCTCGATTGAGACATTGCAGTCTTGCAGGGACAGACAAACGCGGAGGTCGGGTCCTCGTCCTGCTCATCAACTTCATTCTTGATCGGCTGCAGCACAATCCGATACTCGACTTCGGTCAGTCCATCTCCAACTGCAGGTCTAATGATACTACCGTCCAAGTTCCGCAGACCTCTGGCCTTCGTGATCATGGCGATGCGATTTATCTGTGGGCTCGTCTGAGCCGCACAGACCAGCTCCGATGTGATCGAGGCTTTGACGTAAGCAAGCGGTGGAAGTATTCTGATCTTTGTCTGGAGACTTGCGGGATACCGCAGACTCTTAGACTTTGCGTAATACTTCGGCCTATTCCAATCCTCGGACAGGGTCGAGTAGATGCTAACAGGTATCGAGGAGGCTGTCGATATACGGGAGACCCCAGAGCGAGTAGAATAAATGCTGGAGCGGTTTGATCGGCTGTGAAGACTTCCCGGTCTTCTGCCAGTTGACCAAGCCTCGGCCTCATTATCACTACTACTACTGGAACTCAGTCCTCTTCTTGCCATTCTTGATTTCCTTTCCCTATGAAATGCTGGTCGCGGTGGACGCAATGACAGGCCGGCACTCTCAAGAGATAGCGGTGCAATCAAAGAAGGACTCTGCAATACGTCTACACCGGGCCCAGTAATCACTAGCTCTGGTACCTGCAGTTCTCCAGTTGTCTCCCTGTTGGCGGCTACGGTGTGCTTGAGGATCGTTGGCAATCTCATATCAGACGCGATATCTGCGCTGTGTAATGAAAGTCTGGACAACGGTCGCGTGCGTCCATGAGACCCTCGAGAGGCACCAAGGGACGACTTTGAAGCGGGAGAGAAGTTTCGTCTTTGAAACGATCGTCCCTGGAGACGGGTGCTGACGGTTCTCGACATTGACCGACGCGATACCAGCTTCCAGCCTTGACTCGGAACTCTAACCGCACGTGGCTCGGTCATGCCAGAAGCCGATACACGATCCACAGTTGATGGTCGGACTGCTGTAAGGGTCCATTCCACAGAGCCTGCCCTGACCTGGCGATTCACTTTTTCCAACAGCGTCTCCTTGTTGTCATTGTGTTCGTGCTGCAAATTCGGAATACTATAGGCCCTTCGGAATCTAGCGACCTCAACCGGCTCCGTACTGCGACCCTCGACCATTGGAAGCGTTATGTTCTTTCGCCTTCGGAATCTCCCAAAGGACTTCAGCTTTTTGAGGGTCTTTCGGTTCCGCTTTTCGCGTTGTCGGGCCTCCTCACGCGCAAGTGCTGCTCTATCCTGTCCCTTTGTGGGGTCTGCAGGCAGGATTGATGATCCGTACGGGGACGAATACTCCATTTTGGATGGATAAGGAAACAAGCTGGGTTTCTCTGGGACAATGTCCTGAAAGCGGACACCATATCTGACATCATAGAAAGGATTTTCACTCGCAGGGGGATAGGTCTCGGGTTTGTAGAGCCAGCAAAGGTCTCCTTCGTTTTCGTCGTCGCCGTCAGGCCAAACGTTCCGCAACGTTTGTTTGACGGCTTTGAACACTATTTTGTTTGCGAGTTGCACAGCATTCCCCAAAAGGCGTAGGCAAAAAAAAAAAATTAACAAAACGCGTAGTTCCCCGAATGAGTAAAGTGTGGAAATAAGAAAAAGAGGTCCTCCTTACTCTTTCGGATGCTGTTCCCGGACCTTCTGGGTTTGTTTGCAATCATGCTGTCTCTTACAGACTCTGGCCTGGGTCCTTCTCCAACAGACTGTTCTGATGTCTCCGCGTGCATGGTGATGGACTGAAACGGGTCTATGATACAGCTATCATCGTATCCTCCAGCGTCCTTTTGTCTGTGATCAAGTCCTAAATCCTGACATTCTGCTATCTCAGAGTCATCACGAGGTCTGTTTGATGCTCCAGTCGGTAAGCTGCGATCGAGCGCTGTTTCCTGCATCTCTGCCAACTGCGCCTGCCTTAACTCTGGGAACGGCAACGCTGTATATAGGGAAACTCCAGCACCTGTATCGTTCCAGCCAAGATCCTTGAAGACTTTCTCAAAGCGCGGTGACGGCGCATCAGTCCCAGAGGGGGACATGGAAGGTGTGTTAATGAAGCTCCCGTTATAGAACGATATTTCTGACATGGAATCAGCGCCAGGAGATCTCGGACTTGCGCGGGGACTCGATTCAGACATGGTTGTAGCGGATCTTGGACTCTGTGAAGAAAAGCTCGTCAAAGATAGCTCTGCTGGATTACGAGCCATTGTCTCCAATTGGCGGTTGGTGATTTTTACAGCAAGGCCGCTGCCGCCGCCTCGATGGCGGCTCGCAGTCGTTGCCTGTGTTGTTATGTCAGCGTTGTCGTATCTCATAGCAGCGTTCAGCACGGTCAAAATTGAAGTGTAAAGGATAGCGGGCAGTTGGTGAGGAAGAGAGAATATGGTACTGAAAGGCCAAGAAACCGTAATTCGTGCGAGGCACAAAATGAACGTGAAAGAATGAATGCTGAGAATGGTATAACAGGGTTGATCCTTGTAAGAAAAAAAATATATATGAAAAAAGGGCAGGGCCGCCGGTGTAGTCCCTTATTTCTTGCATGGCAACTCGACTAATATGGCAAAGGTTTGAGCGGTCAGGGTACCCAAGGAACCCGGCCGACGGATGAACCCACGGTTCGGGTCAACAAAAGCAGAATCAACAAGCAGAGAAGGAAAAGAAAAACAGCACGGCTTGTTATCGCTCGATTTGTATTTCGCTCGAGCTGCTTTTCGTGGGCATAGGCGCGGGTCTCTTGTTGATAACCGTCGAGTAGCAATGAAAAGAAACTAGACATTGCGATGCAGTTGGTGCAGAAGATGCTGGAAGATGCTTACTTTACAATGCAGGACTATGTGTACTATGTGTATAGGCTAGCTAGATGTACCCGTATCCAGCCTTGGTGTTCCCTTGCACCAGTCCCTGCAGATCGACTGCGAAATTTATGGGTACATCAAACGCATAGGGGTCAAACGCTCGCTGCACCTCTGGTCCCCTCGACGCTTCTCGTTCATCTTTCTCCTCTGCCGCACCCATGCGCCCCTCGTCTTCCTCTTCTTCTTCATAATTTGTATATCGGTGATGGTAATCAAACTCACCGCCATCGCAGTCTTGCTCGTCATAATATCCATCCTCATCGTCTTCATCCCATGGCTGGACCAGTAACCGAAGAGGGACTGGTGGCATGGTTGTTAAATACTCAATGTCATTATCCGTCAGCACCCTGGCTGGTTCATCGTCGTCTTCATCTGGATGCAGTACGAATGTCGGGATAGCAAATGCTGGAGCAAGTGACGTTGGAGTAGACTGCTTCCTCGTGTTCGAAAATTGGTAGGATAGACTGGGCGCGATAGGCCGAGAAGGAGGCGCGTTGGAAACAGGTCCGTGGTGGTGAATATTGTCGTCAATGTCGTTACTGTCATTACTGTGGGTTTGTTGGTATTGGAGTGGAACCGAATTGACGCCGGCTCGCCTTGGAGTTATCGGTGGCAGTTCTGAGTTCTCGATGTGTGAGTTTGAGCAGTTGGGTTGTGGAGCGGGGATGAATTCGTCCTCGTGCTCCTCTCCAGTTCTTTGATGTAGATCTGCACTTCCAGAGGTCCACTCGAGCGTATTATCTGGCAGAGATTGGTGGTTTATGGAAGGATGGCGCACTGGGACAACTGGGAATGGAGTGGCCTGCTTTGTTGGCAGTTGTTCTTTTGTCGACTTTTCTTGCTGCTGGTATCGCTCTAGTCCTGTGGATTGGTCTTTGGAGAGCACAGCTTCAAATTCCTTTGCAACTTCAAGATCCTTGACAGCGGGCTCCTGCTCTAGCTGTAGCTGTAACTCTATCTCACGGCCATGCTCAAGGATCGCAGGGTCGTCCAGGGTCGTAACGGTGGACAAAGCAGGTGATTCGGCTTCAGTATCACCGTCCGTACGCTCTGATTCGCTGCTTTCTCTAACCTCCAGGTCCTTGGAGAGCAATGTTTTGGCGCTTTCCTTAAGTCCCATGTTCAGGCTCAAAGGCTGGACGGCCTTGAAGATGATATCAGACAGAGATTCCCCAGGCCTGTCAAACGGGAGATCGCCCAAGTCATAAGAAAGGTTGGAGATGCGAGCTGTCCTTGCTTCAATGACATTGGGGGTTGGTGCTGTTGCGGATTCGGTCGCTGGAGGCGCTTGTTGAGGCCGTTCAGGTGAGTGGTCGTAGAGGCTGTCGTCCCTGAACGTCACCACGACCTGCGATATTTTTCGACCCCTTGGGACGTAGATGACATTGTCATCACTATTGACCCCTTGTTCGTTTCTCGACCAGCTCATTCGCAACTCTTGCGTCTTGCTTGACGGGTGTTGTTCTTGCTCCTGTTCATGGATCGTGCTCATGAGCTCCTCGTGCTTTTCCTGCTCATGTGTCTCTGCCAACAATGATACTCCAGTGCTGTTGTCAATTGGTGCGACCATAGACTGGCCCAAGCCCAGAAACCGCTGGCTCATTCGGCTGCTCCTTTTGCAGCCATCTGTGTTTCGCCGAGTTGAATTCAGAGTATGAGCGCCGGACTTTCTCTTTGAGGGTTGGATTTCGAAACCCAACGTGGGATCTTCTTTGGCGGACAGGCGCAGATATACTAAGCACATCAAGGATGCGCAATAAGCAGCAGATTGAGCACCGTAAAAAGCTGGCAAGATAGTTTTCAGCGCATCCGAGTCATTGTTGACAAGTTTCTGGCCCATGACTAGCACGGGATCCATTAATTCTTCGGGCACGGCGAATAAACCGAGGAGAATGATTACGTGCGCTGCAGCTAATAGGGTCCAGACACCAATAAGCGTGGCATACTAATGAATTAACGAAATCAAAATGGTTAGCAAAGACTGTTGTCTAAATTGAGTCGCGTCAAAGCGAATTCGTGGAGGATTTTCTTTTTTATCCTACGATATTTTGCTCTCAAAAAAAAAGGGAAAAAAATATTACACAGTAAAGGTATCCTAGACTTTTCTTGTGGGCAGCGCCAACGCCAATGGCGACGAAGCAGAGGCCGATAGCTGCCAGAGCGACACCGATCCATGCATTGGAGTCGGCCAGTAAAGATGTCAAGACAAGTAACGATCCCTAAAATGTCGAATTTTCTTTTTGTCAGTTGTGCGTCTTGCGGTTGCTTTGCTTAACTGAACAGATTTATATTGCAATCAAACATGGTTAATTTCCCTCCGTGGCCTTTAACAAACTTACTGCCTGCAACCAGAGAGAGACCTTGAGGATTCTGTAAGAACTCATTCCCATTGGTATGTATTTACAAGGTGGGGAAGTACTGTGAATTGTACAGGCGTGAAGAGGGGAGGGCAGACAGTGGTGCGATGCAGCACTTTTGTTTGGAGAGTTGAAGAGTAGTGTAGTGCTTCTGGGGAGGCGAAGAGCCAGTTTCAAGTAAAACGTCAGATAAGGCGTGTGTATGGGATAATAAGTTGATCGTGAGGCCTCTGTGTGTGTGCGTGTGTGTGTGTGTGTATGTGTGTGAAATGAGGTTAAAGGGTGTCGTTTGTCTTTCTGCTGTAGGTGACAAGTTGTTGGTGTTGGGTGTTGAGGCTGGATGTCTGTGGTCGTTACAAAATGATGTTGCTGGCGAATCGATATTACCACCTCGTGGCAAACAGGGTGCTCAGAAAAGAAATGGAAGGAAAGAATGCCAAAAAAAAAAAAAAAAAATGTCGGTGGCCGCAAGAGGCGAGAAGTGGAGAAAACGAAAGAGCGACAAAGTGGGGCTTCTCGCGAGAAGAAGGTCAGACGAGACATAAGCTGTTTGTTCCTGGCTTCCCGCCTATCGTTTGTTTTTTTCTTTGTTTCTCCCTGTGAGCGCATGTTATTGGGGGCTGATATTGTGTACAGGCCGATGTTTTGATGATCAAAGCTACCATTTTTGTTATTACTCTATCCAGTCTAGTCTTCCACGAGCGTTTTTTTACAGCGAAAAAAAGGCAGCGCCAGTATTGGCAGCCCGGCTGTGTGCTGGAGAACTGAACAGAAGAGAGAGAGACAGAGAGAGTGAATGAAGAGCTTTTTGGGAGGATTTCAAGAACCCCTTGCTCACACTCTTTTTATTCCTTTGATCATTATCAAAGGAGGGCCAGATGTGAAGGGAAGACGGGCTTCTCCTCGCCTTTTCTTTTCATTGATTTGTTGTTCGATTTAGGACCGAACTCGATTTCAACGACTCCTTTTATAACGTAGCGACTTGGACCTCCACACCGAGGGATGGCCCATCTCAAAAAAGACACTGTCGGCTCGTTAGGGTGGGAAGTGGAGAGGAGTAAGGAGAATGAGGGAGTGGGCAAAGGCGGGCGGAAGAGTCCACGGAGTATTAATCTAATACTGGTGCTGTCAATTGGTCAGCAACGGCATGTACGATCATGGCAACGTGCCAGTTCTACAACTACGTGTTGTTTCCGTCTACACCGTGGTCAATAAAGCGTGCCTGTGTTTCCACGCTCGTGAATGATCAGCGGACGCAGATTGCTACGAGAAGCACAGACCAGCGTCGGGGCGGTTGATTTGTCGATGATCTATTTTTTGCGCACAGGAATGAGAGGTGGGTGCAATAATACGAGGGGTTGTACGCATTAGCCTAGAGTACATGTTTATGTCCTTCTAGGTGTGTGGACATGTGCGTTGTTTGTCAGCCTCTATATTGTCGGGCTTGTCCGGCTCTGTTTGCACGAATGCAAGTAGTCTAAGGGATGAGCGGTATCATAATTGCTCAGCACATGCTAACAAATCGTCAAGGGCTGTCAATCATGGGTTGGAATAGATCGGTGGATGGGGGGATGCACACGATCGGCCGGATAGGGCATATTTGTCAAAGGCGTGCCTGTGCTTGATTGTGGCCTGGACAAAAGCCGATCCAAACGATCAATGGAACGAGAAACAGAGTCGCGGAATGTGGCCTGACCGCCGATCGGGCCGCACGGGAGGACGCTTGCTCTGCGGTGGTTATCACCGTCGGCACAACACGGCGGGGGAGGGAGGGGAGGGGGATGGGCGAGGATCACCTCGTCTGTGAACGCAAATCGGTCGTCGGACTGTGGAAGCACCGTGCACATGTGAAAGTGTCGAGAATTAAATCAGAGCTGCGATTAACTAATAATACGCGGAAGAGCGTGAGAGACAGAGAGCGCGAGCGAGAGAGCGAGCGAGAGAGAGACACAGTGGCGGTGAGCCAGCGAGAAGGGAAGCCCGTTTTGGGAACAAGGAACAAGAGCAGCGGGCGATGCACGTGCACCCGCGACGATTGCAACGCATCGATCTGGTCATGTCAGCCGGAGACGGTTACACTCGACAGCGTACAAATGCTGGCGAGGACATACACATCGCCCGACCGGCCGGACTCACTGGCAAAGTAGCTCTTAGTATGTATGGACTGCAGCGCAGAGCAAATCCCGGCGCGGAATTGCGTGCGAATGGAACAAATGCATGCAGGTCGTTTGTGTGCTGTTTTAATATACGAAATAAAAAGTAATACTCTTTTTTTTTTTTTTTGGCTCCTCCACAAAATAAAAGCGCGCGCTCGCACCTCTTCTCTCTCTCCTCCTTTCTTTTGCCACTATCCTCCGCATTCCGCTACCCACCCTCATTCCTCTTTTCTACTCCTTCACGAACACACCCATCCTCCCATTGATTGCACAAAAACCAGCCGTAGGGAACCACACCCAAACACCATAACCAGCCATGGGTCTCCAGATCTATGACTTCGTCTCGTTCTTCTTCACCATCTTGCTCGACATCTTCTTCAGGGAGATTCGTCCTCGTGGTGCCCACAAGGTGCCCCAGCAGGGCCCCGTTATCTTTGTCGCTGGCCCCCACGCCAACCAGGTACGCTCCATTCAACGCAGCCACAGCGCGCATCTCTAGCTGTGTTGCGAATGTGTAGATTAACAACACACATTACGACTCGACTGTGCACGCAATTCTCTAGTTTGTCGATCCCCTGGTGCTGATGCGGGAATGTGGCAGACGAGTCTCATTCCTAGCTGCCAAAAAGTCAATGGACCGCAAGTGGATCGGTGCCATGGCCCGTTCAATGAATGCCAGTAAGTATTGAAGTCTGCGGAAGGAGAAAATTATGGTGGCGCATCCTTATCTTTTCCTTTTTGTTGGAGAGACGTGGGAAATATGCCAAAACCATGGCCCACTTGTTGGGAGAATCGTCTTCCGATTTTCAATCGCTTTTTGCCACACATGTCCGTGTGGATGCTGCGACCACTTGGATCAGAGTTTGGGCTGCTTGTTATCGCAATCATTATCGGGAAGAGATAGGAAAGCCATATGTGGACTCTTATTCCGCCTCGCTCGTCCACTCGTTTTTGCTGCTGCAATCCCCCCTCGCTCCCTTTTTATGCTTTGAGGGTCATGACAAACCATGTCGCGTGTCCTTGGCCACAACGCTACAACAGTTGATTTCCTGTATTCATGTATTACATTGCCATCAGCTGACCCATTGCACTCCCTCTCTTTCTTTCTCTTGCCCCTCTTTCCCTCGATTAGTTCCTGTGGAGCGTCCCCAGGATTTGGCAAAAGCTGGCTCTGGAACAATCAAACTGTTGGACCGCTATGGCGAGCCTCTTCGCGTCACTGGATTTGGCACTAAATTCACAAAGGAGCTTATGGTCGGCGATCAGATCTCGCTGCCAAAAGACGTTGGCACCTCGGCTGTTGTGGAGATTATTTCGGACACTGAATTGATCATCAAAAAAGAATTCAAGGAGCTCAAGGCTCTCGAGCTGTTGACCAGCAACGAGGGATCCAAGTACAAGTGCATGCCCCACATGGACCAGAGCGAGGTTTACCGAACTGTGTTTGAGCGCCTGAATGCAGGTCATTGCGTTGGTATCTTTCCCGAAGGTGGTTCTCACGATCGCGCTGAGATGTTGCCCTTGAAAGGTACGAAGCTGATGTTTATTGAACTGGGGTAGAAAAAGGCTAATCATTGGGACAACACAAAACGCAAACTCAAACGCACTAACATCGATTGAACTCTTTTTCTTCTTTCCTTGCCACATCAGCTGGTGTGACCATCATGGCCCTTGGCGCACTGGCCGCCAATCCGTCATTGGACCTCAAGATTGTCTGCTGTGGTTTGAACTACTTCCATCCCCATCGCTTCCGTTCCCGCGCTGTTGTCGAGTTCAGTGAGCCTTTGACGGTCCCTCCAGAGCTGGTTGAGCTGTACAAGAAGGGAGGCGCAAACAAGCGGGAAGCCTGTGGAAAACTCCTCGATACGATCTATGACACTTTGAAAAACGTTACCCTGAATGCCCCTGACTTTGAAACTTTGATGGTGAGGCTGACTGATATTCGATACCGCATGATGCAGTGTTTGCATCAGATTCTCAACACTATCTTGATCCCGCGACTAACGAAAACATTTCTGCTTGACGTCTTCTAGGTGATCCAAGCTGCCCGTCGTCTGTACAAGCCAACCCACCGCAAGCTTCAGATCTCCCAGGTTGTCGAACTGAACCGTCGTTTTGTTGCTGGTTACTTACACTTCAAGGACAACCCGAAAGTCATTGAAACCAAGGACAAGGTCATGCACTATAATACCCAGCTTCGTTACCATGGACTTCGCGACCATCAAGTCGAAATCCGCAACACCAGAAGACATGCCTTTGAACTCTTGATTACGCGTGTAGTTCAAATGATCTTTTTGAGTATTTTGACGCTCCCAGGGTAAGACGAATGAGATTCGTTTCGAAGCAGGATACATGAAACCGTGTGCCAATACAGAATCTCTGACCTCAATTACGTCTGCTCATCATGCGCACTATAGCACACTTATGAACCTCCCTGTCGCTATCGTTGCCCGAATTATCAGTAACAAAAAAGCCAAAGGTATGTCGCAGCAGCACGTCGAAACAAAGCCTGCTATTTTATGAGACAAGCACTCCGTTTTACTAACGTACTATTTCCGCTTACTCTGCTGTTTACAGAGGCACTGGCGGCATCAACGGTCAAGATTGCAGGAAGAGATGTCCTGGCCACCTGGAAACTTCTTGTCGCACTCGGCCTGATGCCAGTGCTCTACTTTTCGTACTCTGTCATTGTCTTCATCTTCTGCAGGCGGTTCGACATCACTTTGACAACGCGCCTTTTGATTGCCTGGGCAGCTTGGGCCTGCATCCCATTTGTGACCTATGCCAGCATCCGCTTTGGTGAGGTTGGAATCGACATTTTCAAATCTATCCGACCCCTGTTTTTGTCGATCATCCCCGGCGAGGAGGACACGATCAATCAACTGCGCAGGTCGCGAGCAGAATTGCAAAAAACCATCAACAAACTCATCAACGAACTTGCACCAGAGATTTACCCCGACTTCAACTCAAAGCGCATTTTGGATCCATCGCCAAACGACCGACCCAGCCGCTCGGCCTCTCGCTCGGCCTCGGGCACCAACCTGGCGCAAACGATCTTTAACACAATGAACACTGCAGCTCAGCCCATTAACCAGTGGTTGGGTATGGATGGACGTTTCGAATGGGAGCGTGCTGATGATTCGGATGCAGACGACGTATTCTTCTTCCTTAACCCAGCAGGGGCAATTCAGGGTCGGTCGAGGACATCATCATGGGGAGCTGGAACATGGACCCCATCTGCGGATGGCACACGTTCCAGAAGCCGCAGTCGGACGAGCTCTTTTACGTCGGGCCAGATTCAGTTGGGTGAGGGGTTCAAGTTGGAGGCGCTGACGGAACTGCCCAAGGACAAACCCTTTTCTGAGGTGACCCGCCGATTGAGTTTGAGCCGAAAGCAAAAACATGGACTTGGAGACTTGAGCAAGGCTGGGATTACGGAGGTCGAGAACGGTGGAGGGTTCATGCACGACGGTCAGTTTGTCAGCACGCCGCCAATCACTGTTCAAAACATGGACGATCCCATGAATGCTGCCAAGCCCAAAGAAGCATAGACAGCCCTAGCTTTATACACGCCCGACATCCCCACTCTGCCACTCTTTTTTGCTTTCACTATCGTCTTTATTTGCTTTCTGTTTGTTACGTGTCTTTCATATCTTGAAGTGGGGTTATTTTGTACCCATCTCAATGTTACGATACCATTATTGTTACGACCACTCACGTTATGCTTTCATCTTCACAAATCCATCAGAGACCACCAAACCTCGCACGCACTCGAAAAAAAATTTGTCTTCAACAAAAAATAAAATAAACAGATTCTCATTCAACTTCATCATTTTAAAATTATTTTATTTGGCGTAGACAGACATATAATTCTACAGTCCTACTAGCAAGCCCCGTCAGCAGAGGTGCCGTGAGGAATCATGGCCGAGGAGTAGCCTTGAGATGAAGACCTCGAGGCCAGAGAGGTCATGGAGGATGCAGCAGGCCGCTGGCTTCCATTACCGTCAATGTAGGAGCTATTGTTGTTCTTGTTGAATGAAGAGGGTATAGTGCTTCCGACGGCTTGTTGTTGCTGCTGTTGCTGGCCTGGTTGCTGTTGCTGCTGCTGTGGTTGGCATGCTGCTCTCGACCGGCGCTGCGATGATGATGAAGGAAAGATGGGACGAACGCGGCCCCACCTTCCAAAGTAGACCTCGCCCACAAAGACACCGGCGAGGATGACTCCAAAGTAGGCGGAATTATAAGTCATGATCACCAACATGAGCATGTATCCGATCCCGACCACACCAGTCGTCAAAACCGCCCTGGAGACCTCTGCCTGCCAGACGAACGGCTGTGCGGTTGGCAGAGGGAAGAATGCGTCGTCGTTATTGTTGTGGTGAGGGTAGTAGAGTGGAGGAATGTGATGGCGTTGGGCACCGTATCGTCTGTGTCTTGCTGTGGTGGTCGTGATTCCTGTTTCAACTGCTGTTGCTGTGGAGGTCGCTTCCGGTGTTGCTCGGAGGGGACCTTGATGGTGCAGAGTGACGCCTTCTCCTTCCTCCTCCTCCCTAACTGGCTGCACCCCTTGCCGATGAAATTCTTGGTCCTGGAGGTTCTCTGAACGGACGATGGCATTGGTACCATTGTTTTTTTCGTCCACGAATCCTAGTGTGGACTCTCGCGTCTCTACCGCCTCTTCAAGTTCTTGGATATCAGTAATTGCCTGGTGATGATGTTGTTGCTGGCTGTGGCGAATAGTGTGGGTTTGGGCGCGAGAGTATGGGGAGGAGGAAGAGGAGGAGGAGGAGGAATAAGATGAAGGGCGCGGGTAGTAGTGAAGGTGCAGATATGCTTCGAGGTAGCCCTGAGCAGCGACCAAGGCCCTGAATCCGACAGAGAGGATGAAGAGACCGATGAGGGCTCCGATGTACTCTGGCTCTGACATTGGAGTGAGATTAGGTGACCAAATGGACGTGCCGTAGCCGGTCTGGAATCCACTCGACATGGTCATGTTGCTGGTCATCTTGAAAATAGGATGAAGTATGTAGTGATGTAGTGAGGAGGATGAAGAGAAGAGGGAAAGCGGGTTGTCAAAAAAATTTTGACAGCTCCTCCAACTGACAGTGACAGGGGCTGTAGTTGCAGCGACGCAAAGGTACACCATTTTGAGCACATCAAAATGTAAGCACGTGCGTTACGAGTGCATGCAAGTATCTTCGTTTATTGCATGGATTTGATGAAAAGAGACAACAAAAAACAATGCCACCATAGATCCCGCTCCTTATTGGCTCTTGTTGAAACGGTCAGTGACAGTCTTCCAGTTGACAACCTCCCAAACAGCCTTGAGGTAGTCAGGGCGGACGTTCTTGTACTGGAGGTAGTAGGCATGCTCCCAGACGTCAATTCCCAGCAAGGGGATCAAGCCAGTCGTGGGCTTGAGAGGGTCTTGGTTGGCAGTCGTAGCGATCTCAAGGCGCTTGAAGTCCTTGTTATAGGCCTGTAAAGATAGCGACCCAATAATCACATCTGCGATTAGCTGAAGACATCCTCTGCACTCTTTGCATTATTTGATTTGCGAATTCAACCGTGTCACGACCACTCACCAACCAGCCCCAGCCAGATCCCTGGACAGCAGCAGTCTGGGCATTGAACTTCTCGATGAACTTGTCCAAGGAACCCCATGTCTTCTCGATCTCCGAGAGCAGCTCGCCGGTGGGCTTTCCACCGTGACCCTTGGGGGCCAAGTTCTCCCAGAAGATGGTGTGGTTGATGTGACCTACGAGTCCATTTGAAAGTTGTGAGTATCGTCATTTTGATAGCAACAAAAACGAACAGGACAGCGGTACATTGTAATCAGTGTCACTTACCACCGCCGTTGAACTTGATGGCAGACTGGAGAGCGATTTCATCGTTAACATCGCTGGAGTTGAAGGCAGATCCGAGCTTCTCTTCGGCAGCGTTCAAGCCATTGACGTATGCTACATGCAGCGAATCCCGGATGATTAAGACAGAATGTGTCAGTTATGGAATGTTATTCGCCATGCACACAGGTGCATAAGACACCAAGACCAAAACACCCCGCGAGGTTGGGTGACATCTTGATGGCGTCAATTATTTCACGAATGACTACTAGTATATGCAGCTACAGAGGGCAGAAACTTACCCTGGTGGTGCTTGGAGTGGTGGACCTCCATGATCTCCTTGCTAATATAAGGCTCCAAGGCCTATGGAAATTAAAGAATAAAGAGGAGCACAATGACACGTTCAGTTAACATGTCGGGATACGCGACGCGAATTGTATTCAGAGAAACAGATCCGTGGGAACGCGCTGAATAAGCGGTAGGAGTAGAACAGCTGCATGGGACACGTACATTATAGGCATATGGGAGAGCTAGAGGACAAGGTGAAGAAGAAGAAGAATATCTCCGGTCAGCATGGTGGCGCGTAGAAGACACGAGGCGCGCGTTTGGTTACTGCTGGCACTGCGCAACCCGAGCCGAATGTGGAGCTAAATCGAGCAGGGCTCATTCACCTACCGGGGAGGGTGTGCTTGAAGCGGAGACTAGCGATGGCCGAGGGCTTGCTGAGGGTGGAGGCGAAGGTGCGAGGGAGCGTGCGGAGCATGATGAACGGAGTGGAGTGTGTGTGTTGATGTTGAATCAAGCAGGCCATTGTCTGCCCTTTTAGAACCCTGCGCGCGCCGAAGGGAAACGAGGACAATGGGCGCGAAAATTACGTCACCGAAGTGACATAACTTTCACGTCCAGTCCCCGAATCTGCAGTTTGTGTTTGCGGACACACAAAGTTTTACGGTCCTACTGAAAAAGATCAAACTCAACGGTTAGACTTTCCCAAACGATGTCTTCGTAGCTGTAACATTAAAAGCATCAACAATAGACTTACAGGCTGTCAGAGCCATAGGACCGGATTCGCGACCATGTATCACTTCAACGCGCGGGGCGAGCCCCAGGTACGCGCTACGGTATTCAAAAGAGGAGAGCTTGGTTAATCCTCGAACTATCACTCTCGCTCCATTTCTCGCCGTCCTCTTGTGGATAGCACCAAAACAACAACAACAAGAAAGAAGCTCGTGGAAAAGAGGAAAGACAGAGAAGCCAAGCAAACACTGGACGTAGTCTGAGGAGCGAGGGGAAAATGAGAGAGGGGAAAAGAAACGTCGAGATAGTGTACCAGCTGTGGAGAAAGAAGAAAAAGGCATTTTGGACTTGCTTGAAAGAGAAGAGAAGAGAAGAGAAGAGGCTCGTTTTTATACTCTTCCGAGTCAAAGAAGCTTCTGGCTTGAATGGTGGCGTAAATGAAAGCGCAATAAACAAAGCTCGGTGTATCGAAACGAGATGTGGACCATGGTGGACGACAATCGAGAATTATGAATAAACAGGAGCGACAAGGGATCAGACGCAGAGCTGCAGCTTTGCACTTCGGTATCTTGGATCAGAAAACTAGTCTACAGTGTATTTTCTCTCTCTCTCTCTCTCTCTCTCTCTCTCTCTCTCTCTCTCAGCGCCTTGTCTTTCCCGAGGATCCGCCTTGGTTTGTGAGAGGGCCGAGTGCTCAGAAATCGGAGACAGACGCGTCGCGCTCTTCGCTGACGACGATCCCATCCAAGCGAAGCACAGCGTAGCGTCAGAATTATAGATGAGGATCATGGACAGTCAGTCTATTAAAAGTTGGAATGGCGGCCAGTCTTCCAAACCCAGCGGTCGCCGCTCCTTTATGAAAACACAATCCTTGTTTCCACCTCTGACTGAGTCGCAGAGAAAGCCTCCTCCTGCGCACCGGCTTCCCACTTTTGCCCTCTTCCTTCGTCGAATGGCCCAAACGATCCAGATGCCATCCAGTGTGTTTCTTCCTGGCCGCGTGCCTCAATCCAATCAGGAGTAAACTCGTATAAATAACCTGGAGACAATCCCCTCTCTTCTTGCTTTATTACTGCTACATTTGTTCTCGATCAATTTTCTTTTCTGTCTCCCACAAGCCCGAACATTCTCGGCCATGTTCATAAAAGGCCAAGTCAACGAGGCAATTTCCGAGATCAAAAGGCCTGATATGGCCTCCGGTCAACTCTTTTCCGAGGCTATCAACTTTAACGTCTATCGCCGATCCGTGCCCAACAGCCCTCTGTAGGGATACAAAGTCTTTCGCAAAACCTAGGACTCGAATATGATCGGTTGGAAGGCCTTCAAGAATACCCGTTTGCACTACGTGGTCGAGTTTCCTTGGCCATTCTCCTCATGCGATTATGTGTACGAGCTTTGCGTGCAAGAGTTTGGTGGTGGCGTTGTCGGTGTGAACGGCAAGAGTCATCCGGACGGGTCGATCACAGAGAAGCCCGATGTCGTGCGCGTGGACGACTTTTGACAGGACGTGGCGATCTAGCCGACGACGGACGGCAAAGGATGCAATGTTTTGGTTCGCATATTACGAGAACTCCAAGGCAAGTGTACGTGTACATACCACTCTGCATATTGTGCGATCTGCTTGTCAGGTCTTTGATGTGACAACAGGGCAACATCCCCTCCAGTATCATCAATTGAGCTGCCAAGTCAAGTATTCCAGGTATAAGATGGTAATTTGTCGACGGCTCGATGGCTTGTTTGCTTTTGTTGAGAGGCGTCATGCCCTGACATTTTCATTTTGTATAAATGTGCTGCCATAGCTTTCTTGAACTCTTTGAAGGATGCCGGTCATAGCCTGATGCAAAGAACAGTTTGAACGAGAAGGAACTGCCCCTGTCGTCCTCGCAGCAGATCCCAACGTCAGGAAGTGCTAAAGAACAAAGTGAGGCAGGTGCCTGGAAGGCGTCAATAGAGACTACAGAGAATGGGGAAGAGAGAGGGGGAATATCGCAACGAGGAAAAACATAAAGGCAGAGCATGCGATAGCGCTCGGTGACAGCAATAGCATGCATGTTGACGCGTATTGTCAGAGCATACACAGGCATGTGTAGAAGTGGCTTAGATACACCCCGAAGGAGTATTATTTTGATGTTTTCTCCCTGCCCTCCCAGTCGAACAGCTCTTGCCTCCAGCGCAAAAACCCAAACAGCGCAAAAACCCCTTCTGTGTGTATGTCGCTCGTCTGCTTCTCTTCTCGTCCACCGCACTTCATTCCGCACAATCATAATTTATTTCTCCATTGGGTGAGCAAACAATCCACATCAACGACATCCATTACCCGAGCAACACGCACAACCCTGCATACATACACGTCTTCTTTAGCCCTGTCTCTCTCCCACCGTCCCTGCGTGAGTGTCTGTTTCACAGCAAATATGAACAAAAAAAACATTGACCGAAGAGCTCTGCACCATACAACACACACATCGCGTTTGTGACCAAAGAACACACACCTCGCAACCCTCGTAGAAAACACTATCGTCCCACCCATCTGATCACTCATCCCGATCCTCTGTTCCTCTTCTTTCTTGTCCACCGTCGCTGCCCTCGTCCTCGCCCTAATCCCCTACTCCTCTCGGACAACTACTTTGATGTAGGGGACTTGCCTTTTCTACCTCTTTCTTTCTCCCGCTCTCTCTTCTCTTCATCGCACCTGGGGAAATATATACCCTCCTGTCTTATTATTTTTAATAACCTCATGGACTAACTTCTTTGCTCTTCTTTGTTGTGATCCCTTTCCCAATCATCCGACCAATCTCACGCAACGGCCACCTAGCCCACCCTGCAACTCATACTGAGTTAAGTCACAAGCTCTCAGCAACCTCGCCTTGACCTCGAGCCGAGCCTCCTGTTCCCCCGAGCGACGACTCTCTTCTAGACCTTGGCTGGAGATTGCTGTTATTGCTGATTTCTATGGATTGTAAGTCTGTCTGCATGCTCTGCGTTTCGGATCAATCATTCCTGCCTGGGATCCAACTGGGCCAAAAATTCCAGCTAGCACTTTGTATCCCTCGACACCTCATCCTGTCAGCCGCTGCGGTGGCGCAACTTTCAAAAGGCTCGACAACCTGGATAGCTTGCATAGACATTCCCCTCCATGGGACATTCGTCAGATCTCTTTTCGCTTTTTGGAGCCGGACGATGAAGCCCTTTTAGCCCATAACCCGACCTCGAAGTGCGCGCTCGCATTCAACCTGCACCCCACTCTTTGGCCCTTGTAAACAAGCCAGGCACGTTGTTCTGTGGAGCGGAGAAGAGAGGGAGGGGTCGCAGGGCGATGCGGTGCACTGTGCTGTCCATCCGTGGCCTGCTGTGCATCCGTGCTTATTCCAGCGGATGGCCCACCGCTATCAATGTACAGCTTTCCGTTCCTCGACTGTGAACCCTATCCCCTCTCTTCACTCCCAGCAAGGGCAATTATAGACATGCAACAGATCAATTGCTGTGCCCATATAGTCCCTCCCGTTGTCAACCTGCTTGTCAATAGCAATTGAAGATGTGGCGCAATTCCATCATAGGGTGTCTTTGTCCTTATTCTCACGCTAACCATTTTCAATTTTGTTCGTACCAAATGCTCGGTAGCCCAAGATTCTTCTGCATACGAAGACGATCGAGTATCATCGCCCGTGCCTCGCAACCGCGGCACGCCCTCAGATCAGGAAGATGAGCATGAACACAATCGCAAGAGAGCGAATAGTCATTCAGGATCAGAGGCATCATCCTTCGACTCTTCAAGTGGGGACGATGACGACGATGATGACGAGCCTGAATACCAGCCGAAGAAGATTACTTCAAGACACCAGGATGAAACATACGATAGCTTTGAGGAGGTCAATGGATCCGACTCGAGTCAGAAGCATGCTAACAGAGCACCGAGGACAAGCAGAACAGAGTTCCGAAATGTAGATGCTGAACTGTATGATCTGCGTCGATCGGGTAGGAGCCGCAGAGCGCCAAAGATCATTGACGAGGACGAGGACGAAGATGAAGAGGTAACACAGCAACCCGTCAGGGACATCATGCGCGTCATCAAAGATACTAAACCATGCGCCCACTAACAATTACAACTGCCATTCGCATCCGATTCTTATTGTCCAATAACCGCAGAGCGACTTCGAAAACGATGAAGATGACGATGCTTCCAACTCTGGCACGCCTGAGGAATCAGACGACAGCGGGAGTGATTATGGCTATGGTGGCAAAAAAAGGTCATCAAGGAAACAGAAAAAGTCGCCCAGGCCCTCGGCACGGAAAGGTAAACACGCGCACTAGGCAGAGTTGAAAGGTCGCGGCAGGGCTTAGTTGTGCTTGAGACTGACAGCTGGCTGTGTCTTAAACAGACTCAAGATCAAACGATCGGGCTATACAAAGAATGACGCCTCAGGATACACCGTCCTCTGCAAGCGATTCAGATGGTGATTGGGGTGGCAGCTCTAAGAGGAAGTCTGGTATTAAACGAAGGAAACGAAACACCAATGGTAAGTCTCCATAGAATGTGTAAATATCGAGGAAGATCAAATAAGTACGAAGATAAAGAATAACAACACTAAGACGATACGCTCTTATATACCATGCCCACGGAATTCCGCAGCTAACAAGGAGGCGGAACCAGGAGTGCGGTACTCGTCCCGAGGTGGTCAAGTCAACTACAATGAGGATGAGAACGACTGGGGAATCAGCTCTGAGGATGACAAACTGCCTGTGTACACAAAGCCAGTGGCGCCCGAAGAGGAAGGCGATGTTATTGAAAGCATCCATGACTTCCGTCGTTGTGAAAACGCAGGTGCGTATTTAATTTTGTGCAGCAGGATCTGGGTTCGTGCCCCAATGATGCTCAGACATGATGTTCTATGTTAAATCAACTCATCCGCGCCTCTAGATGAAGATGATGCAAATGAACCGGACGATCCCCACCACAACATGGAGTTTTTGATCAAATGGAAGAACCACAGCCACATGCATAATACATGGGAGCAATACCAGGATCTTCGCCAGTACAAGGGCTTCAAAAAGGTGGATGGCTACATCCATCGGTTTGTCTACCCGGAAATTTCGCTCAAAGCTGACCCAAACACCATGCGGGAGGAGATCGAGCAGTCCGACGTCAACAGAGAGATGCTCCGCGACGAGCTCAAGGATTACACCGCCATCGAACGCATTATTGCTTCTCGCACATCCAAGTCAGGTGAAACAGAGTACTTCTGCAAATGGAACCGCTTACCATACGGTGCCGCTACCTGGGAGCCTGAGGATCAAATCTCTGAGAACCACCAGGCGGAAATCGATGCCTTCTTGGATCGCGAATCGAGTCAGAAGGTGCCATACAAGACAACGATCTACCCAAAAGGCCAGAGACCTCCTTTCAAAAAGTTGCTTACGCAGCCAGAGTTCCTTGTGGGCGGTGAGCTTCGTGATTACCAGTTGACGGGACTGAATTGGATGTCGAGGCTGTGGTCCAGGAATGAGAACGGCATTCTTGCGGACGAGATGGGACTAGGAAAGACTGTACAGTCCATTTCAATCATTTCATTCTTATTCCACCAGCACAATCTTTATGGCCCATATCTTGTCGTCGTACCGTTATCGACTATTGGTGCATGGCAACGAGAGTTTGAGCGATGGGCCCCCGACATGAACTTGATTGTGTATATTGGCGATGCTGCAAGTCGACAGACGATCCGAGATTACGAGTTTTATCAAAAGGGGTCGACTACCAAGATCAGGTTCAACGTGCTGCTGACAACCTTTGAATTGGTTCGCATGGACCGTGCAGAACTGGACAGAATCAAGTGGACGTACCTTGCCATTGACGAGGCCCATCGGCTGAAAAACAAGCAGTCGCAACTTCATGAAACCCTCAAAGACTTTAATACCGCCAACCGCTTGCTCATTACGGGGACGCCGCTACAGAACAGTGTCAAGGAGCTTATTGCGCTGTGCAACTTTTTGATGCCGGACAAGTTTGTTGATGACGATGTTGAGATTGACATGGCCGATGCGGAACAGGAGGCCAAGATTCGGGATTTACACGAGAACCTGAAGCCCTACATGCTCCGCCGACTAAAGAAGGATGTCGAAAAGTCACTGCCTAAGAAGACGGAGCGTATTCTGCGTGTGGAACTGTCACAACTCCAAACTCATTACTACAAGAACATTCTCACCAAGAACTTCGCGGTTTTGAACAAGGGCATGTCAGGCCATGGACAGCTCAGCTTGTTAAACGTCGCTATGGAGCTCAAAAAGGCCAGCAACCATCCTTATCTCTTTCCAAACGCCGAGGTGGTCTCTGAGCGACGAGAGGAACAGCTCAAAGGTATTATCACGAGTAGTGGCAAGATGGTTCTACTCGATAAACTGCTGACGCGGCTCAAGAGGGACGGCCATCGCGTTTTGATCTTTTCTCAAATGGTGAGGATGCTGGACATCATGACAGATTATATGGCCTTGCGTGGGTACGCTTTCCAGCGTTTGGATGGAAGCGTTGGCTCCGAGGCCCGCAAGCGGTCCATCGAGCATTTTAATGCACCCAACTCGATCGACTTTGTGTTTTTGCTTTCGACGCGCGCTGGAGGACTTGGTATCAACCTCGAAACCGCAGATACCGTCATCATTTTTGATTCAGATTGGAACCCACAGAACGACCTGCAGGCCATGGCTCGTGCTCATCGTATCGGTCAGAAGAATGTCGTCAACGTGTACCGGTTCGTTTCGAAGGACACAATCGAGGAGGACATTATTGAGCGCGCGAAACGCAAGATGGTCCTGGAGTACTGCATCATCAAGCAAATGGATACCTCTGGACTAGAGATACTTCAACAAAAGAAGGCTGCCGAAACCTCGACGGGCTTCACCAAGGACGAGCTCTCGGCAATTCTCAAATTTGGGGCGCAGAGCATGTTCCAGCAGACTGAAGGTGCGGGCAATAAGAAACTGGACGAGCTGGATCTCGACGAGATTTTGGCACGCGCCGAGGATCACGACACGACAGATGCTGTAAACATGGCTGGAGGCGACGAGTTTTTGAGCCAGTTCCAGTACGCAGATTTTGGGGCAGGTGATATGTCATGGGATGATATTATTCCTGCTGAGGAGCGTGAGCAGTTGGAGGCGGAGGAGCGAGCAAAGTTGGAGGAGCAGCTCTACACGCCTCGCAACCGCGGGCGTGTGTCGTATGCCGAGGGCAGGAACAATTCGCCATCGCCAGAATCAGAGGGTCGCCGTAGGAAACGTAAGGCATCTGGAGCAGCAAATTCTACACCGCCAGGTCCGAAGAAGAAACGTGGTGCTGGGCTGGACCCCTCTGAACTCAATACAAAGGACCTTCGGGCTCTCGCTCGTGGTATGCTCAAGTTTGGAACTGTGACGGATCGCTACAAGGATGTTGTGGCAGAAGCTGAGCTGGAAGACAAGGAGGAGGAGGTTGTCAAGAAGGAGGCTGAAGACCTCATCCATGCCTGCGAAGATGCCTTGGGCGTTGCTCATGACTCGATCGATAATCAGGATGACGACGAGGATCTTCCATATGCCAAGAAGAATGCCAAAGCTGTCCTCTTTACATACAAGGACGTGGATAAGATGAATGCCGGTCAGATGATTTTGCGACTCAAGGACCTGCGTGCGATGAACAAGAGGCTGAGTGGGGCGGACGCTTCCAAGTTCAGAATGAACGTCCCATTGAAGCCCGTGTTGAATTGGTCTTGCGCGTGGGGCCAGAAAGAAGACGCTATGCTGGTTGTCGGAATTTACAAGCATGGATTCGGTGCTTGGGACAAGATTCAGGAAGACACCAGTCTGGGCTTTGGAAAAAAGTTTTTCTTGTCGACTCAGGACGCCAAGGATCTGAAAAAGATTCCCAAGGCCCTTCACCTGGTTCGCCGGGGAGAGTACTTGTTGAAGACTCTCCGGGAGGCCGAGCGGGACAAGAAGACCAGGCAATCTGCGGCGGCAGCCTCTGGATCTAGACGAGAGCCTGGCAAGCCCTCACGACAATCTTCTGGAAGTAACCACGCCAACAACAGTAGCGTGAAGGATCATGGAAAGACTAACAGCAGCAATAATGGCAGTAGTCGGTCCAGAGACAAAACCGGAACGAGCAACAATGGTACCAAATCTCGCCCGTCGAAAACGCGATCTTCGCGATTGCCAAGAAACGGTGCAGGATCCGAGTCTGACCAGGATGGAGAACTATCTGATGGACAGCATGATGAGTCAAGCAAAGATATGCTGCGGGCTGTTGGTCGGGACTTGAGGACTATCAAGGAGTCCGACAAGAAGCCAGTGGAACCGCAGGTCATTGCCGAGTGTTTGGCGCGTATCGGACGCGAAATTGAGAGCATTGTTGAGGGTTCGTCCTCGTCATCATCCAGATCAAGATCTGACAGAGATCGACTCTCAAAACAACTGTGGACTTTTGCGGGTAAGGCTTTCCCAACAGGTGCGATTCACTATGCCCAGTTGCGAAAGGGATACCTTGATATCAAGAATGCAGAGGGTCAAGCCTCTGGGTCTTCGAAACCTCGGCGTGCGGAAGATGGGCGGAAATCGTCCAGGAGAGACCACAGCCGGGAAAGAGAAGGCTCAAATGGAGGCCATCATCGTTCGAGGTCCGGAAGAGATGGTAGTGCCAGTCCCAAACGATCTTCAAGCTCAAGGAGGAGATCCAGGGATAGAACACAGTCGCGGCCAAGAAGGAGCGACTCTTTGGAGGATGAGCGCTCCCGATACAGAGAGCACCGTTCGGGATCTTCGCGCGACCGTGGTAGCTCCTCACGACATCGACATCGGTCTGACGATGACGAAGATATGGGCCACGGCAGGTCAACAAAACGTCGTAGCATCGGCGAAGGCATCCGGGAGGCCAACCATGCGGTCAGCGGAAGCAACGGAAGTCTTGCCAATGGTACCAACAGCCATGATGATCGATCGAGAGACAGCCGCAAAAGAGACCGTTCATACGACCGAAGCGACCGCCACAAGGACTCAAGAGACCGCAGTCGAGACCGGCCAGGACGAGGGCGTGACCGAGACCGCGATAGGAGTCGAGATCGATCCCGCGACCGTAGCCACAGTTGGGACCATGATAGTCGACGATACCGGTAGCCGTAGGAATGAGGGGGAGACCGCTTGGAATAACGGTTAAGAAAATGTGCCGCTCTATCCCTCCATCACCGACGTAGAATTACACATCCCAGCTTGTACCAAGAGAACGAGAGTAGGAGCGATACAAAAGAAAAAAAATACAGCGATCGTAATAAAATAAAATCCATTCAACGCGTGATTTTCGCCTAGTGAAGAATTCGAGTCGCGTCATGTTTGTTTATTTTCGTGTCCTGAAATTTTCTGGCGCCATCATTCTTTTCACTCTTTGCTCTTCATCCTCCTCCAATTAGCCACCATCTCTATACCATTGCATTCTTTATCCCTCTATATCACGCATGTTCTACTCTGAGGCCATCCTCTCCAAGAAGGGACCTCTGGCAAAGGTCTGGCTTGCCGCCCATTGGGAGCGCAAGCTTACTAAGACCCAGTTCCTGCAGACAAATCTTCATAACTCAGTTGGTAAGTTCGTTTACCCTCTTTGCCACCATTTTTTCCATGTGCGGCGTTCTCATCAGAAAATGTCCATTTCAACAAAACAGACGCCATCATGGGAGCAGACCAAGCACCGATGGCCCTCCGTTTGTCGGGTCAGCTCCTACTCGGTGTCGCTAGAATCTATTCTCGCAAGACAAGGTACCTGCTTGAGGACTGTAATGAGGCCATGATCAAGATTAAGGTCGCATTCAGAGCCGACGCCATCAATGGCGACAGCAATCTCTTAGCGCTCGACAGTAACGCAGATGCCGGCGCGGACTCAAGGACCTCTGCCGCAGCTTTTAATGCTATCACTGTCCCAGATGCGATGACCGAGTTTGACCTTTTGCTCCCGGCTCAAGGCATTGATATCAGCGCCTGGGGCTTGAACCCAAAGCTGAGCCATCTCTCTGGCCACCGTGATATTACGCTCGAGGAGGGTAACGAAGATGACTTTTTCTCTGCGGCCGGAAACTATCAGTCCCTAGACCATGGACGCCGCAATCTCGACATTGAGGTCGGCAGGAATCAGATGAACCGTATTGGTGGAGGCGGCGGATATGGCGCCATGGACTTTGATCTTGCTGGACCGGATGATGCCCTTGACCTGGATATGTTCGGGGAGGACTTCATTGGCACTGGAGACTTTGACTTCTTGAAGCGTCCCCATCGACGCGATGATCTCGAGATTGAGGTTGGTCGTGACGCAGCGGTTTCTCGTCGGTCTGCCAGTGTGGACCCCTTTGGCATGCTTACTTCAGCCGACAAGCAAGGAACCTTGCACCTTGGCGAAGGCTCGGAGGATGGTCGCGCACTTAGTGTTAACGGATCCATCCATGACCACCCAGTTTTTGACGACTTCGCGCCACTACAGGATGGAGCTCGCGCGCCTCTTCATTTTGATATCGCAGAAGGAGTGGAGAATCATGAGGGACAAGAGCAACAAGAAAATCAGCCACAGCAACCCGCGATCAAGAAGCGCAAGTTGGTAGTCGATGAGGAAACCGAGATGTCGCAGGAGCTGGGAATGAACGCCGACCCTGTGGCAGAGGGACTCTTGACAACGCACGAGATGCTCCCCAGGTCGCGCAAGATGTTAAGGTTGCAGCAGATTGAGCAGAATGTGGCCCGTGGTGGTCTTGCCGGCTACCTTCTCGACTGCACTGCTGGGCCTCGCGTGATGGGAAGCGCTTTAGTTCCCGAGTTGGCGAGCATGTTTTCGCGACGACTTCAGATTGCGCCAGAGGTGTCTGAACCTGGAAATGCCCAGGATGCGGAGATACATAAAGAGGGATCTATGCGGCAGCAAGACCATGTTGAGTCATGGATGGACCAATTACATGATAACGATACCGGTTTCGGGCAGACCACGCCTCCCCCTGAAGACACATTCGATGGCTTCCAACTAGAATCTCCTCGAAAGGGCGGACAGGCCATTGCCGAAATCGACATTGGCGAAGGATCATCCACAACAGCTCCAAAATCCAGCTCAAAGGGCACTCTGTTCCAGGAGATGGAGGACTCGAACACTCCAGCAGTTACTACCAAGCAACTTCTCGGTACCGTCTTTTCCACCTCGACCGTCCATGCAATGCGACTTGTTCAGAAAGGACTCGAATCACGCAGAAATGAATATGGTGGCGAGGCACAGCAACCTTCCATTCGCTCTACCCGTACATTGAGCGTGGCAACGGCAAACTCTGCCTCCAATAAGGACAACAGTACGCGGGTGACATTTTCAGGACTGATGGCAGGTCCAAACGGCAGTCAACAAAAGAGAAACCGTGCGGATGCGGCCAAGTTATTCTTTGATCTTTTAGTTCTGTCCACGAAGGATGTGGTCAAGGTTGAACAACAGCAGAGCTTTGGCGAGATTACAGTCGGAGGAAGTCCTTGGTTGGAGACATTGGTTGAGGCCGATGCCAACACAACGGAACAGCAGGTCGCTCAGTAGTCGGCTGAAAAGGCGGAGAATGAAATAAAGTCCCGCAACCATTTGGGCAAAGCTCCAGGAACAGGGTTCCTAGGTCAGCTTCCTCGTTGTATTATACATATTGAGATCAATGAAACGTCTTCCTTCCTCTTCCCCACTTGTAATGTCCTACGGGTATGTCTTTGCATCACCAAATCGTCCTCGTCGTTTTCCTCGACACCTTCGTCTTCATCGTCCTCCTCTACAAGGTGTCCTTGACTTCTCCGTTATCTCCCGACCCTTCTCAGGCTGCTTCGCGGAAAGACATAGGAGGCACCATAGTGCAACAACACGTTCATCACACTTTTATTTCCTTTCTATTCAACCTTTCCGTTTGCCCATTATTGATGTTGGGTCCCCTTTCTTTCTCTTAAATCATAACCATACTCGTCTATATATAAACTACACTGAAAATGGAGAGGAACCTGACCATGTCGATATCACTAAGTAGATGCCCCAGGTGAGCTCTTGAAGGACAAGCATCAACAGACCCTGCTCGATTGATGTTTCAAGCAAAACAAATGAGTCTTGTGAAAGGCGAGCACATGGTCCTGCTTTTACGAAGGTAGAAAGAGACGACACCTCATGCCATCAACACTTCCCCCCCTTTTTTTTCTTTCTTCTTCTGCACCCCTTTTTTTCTCTTCTTCACTTCACTTTTTGTCAGCATCGTATTCGGCCACTTTCAGTCACTCCGCATCCACTCAACAATTCCCTCGACTCCAACCAGGCACAAGGAGAGTACGAGACAAATAGAGAAAAAAAAAGACCTGGACGAAGATACAGGACAGGACAACGATGCTCAGCTCGATTGGAAATATGTTTTCAGGAAGTGGGCAGGATGACAGCAACGACAGCCTCGGAGCCTCAGCAGAGGTCCCAAGTGTAGTGTCTGAGGTATATAAGATACTGGGCAGAGGACACTTTCAATGAAAAAAAAAATCATTGATCTTTTCAATGAATATTTGCGTCAATTAGAGTCTGATCCAAGAGTTCTTTGGAGCAATCGATGAGCAAGATAAAGAGGCGGTGCGTCAACTACTGTCTGATCACCATACCGGCCTGACGAGGGCGCGACTCAAGCCACGAAAGGCTGCGTTCCCGCCCGAGCTTGAGCGAGATGCCTATACGTTGTTGGGGGCGTATTTGGGGCCATTGACGGGGTTGCAGTACTCGATCTTAACCGGCAGAGATAGTATTGCGATGGATATCTTGGACATGACATTCGATCAAGGTGAAGAATGGAAAGAAAAAACACCAAGAATCGAATGTTGCAGATACGTTGATTGATACGTTGATTTCTTACAAGTGCATCTTTTTTTTGGCCATTGCTGCTGTGGTAGATATCGATGATACCTTCGGGGTACGTGCAAGTCAGCTTTACAGCAACGAATGAACACAACGTACATTGTTCTCCGTTTCCGTTCGTTTTTCGCCATATTTATTTTTCTTTGTCTCTGAACAACTCTAGAGCGGAAACACGGCATTACAGCTCGCGGCTCTTTTAGGGGCTGTGGCGATGGTCACGGCCTTAGTTCGACGCGGTGCCGATGTGACTCTCAAGAACAAGCGCAATTACTCTGCGGTGGTAAACATTATTTTTTTTTTTAGAAAGAAAAAGAAGCAAATGTTCGCGCCGATACACGCACTTGTGATCGGGGAAAACCTCTCATCCTTTTCAATCTCGTCTGTGACAAATTAGGACATGACTGACAACGTGGAAATTTTGAAGTTGTTTACAGAAGACCATGACGAGTAAAGAGGGAAACTGCGGGCAACAACTTGGATGGATATTTAGTTTGAGCCCTTTTAATTGGAGCCAGCAAGGGTCCCAGGATCATGGTATTTATTGACCATGGTCTATGAATACGCGGTCTAGATACTATCAGAATTACATAGCAAAATTGCACACGCCGCCAGAGTCGCCATGTCCATGGTTTCATAAACCCTGACCACGCTGAGAAGGTCCGCGACCTTGCAGATTTCCTTCACGTTCAGCATTGTCGTTGTCTGAGGGTATGCCCTTTACTGTCTGGCCAAGGGGTCAGATTATGTCGCACAATTTATTCTGACCGAGGGGTCGACTTCTTATTCTGACTGGGGGTTACAGCAGCGCATTTCCAACGCGAAAGAGGGTTAGATGATCCCCCCTTTTTACAGTGCTCCTCAGATGGGTTGATCCATTCAAGCAGCATCTTGACCCCCTACAAAGGCAAAATATATGCTCCAATCAATTTACCGAACTGGACTCTGTACTCCTTCAGGTCCAAGTACAGCACGCCTCAGTGATCCTTCAAGTGGACAATAACAAACAGCTCCTCTACTTTGCCTCGATCAAGCGACTCCTTTCTGACTCTCAAGTCTGTCATTCCTGTGAATAGGCTGTTTGTTCAAACAGATATCATCCCTCGCCTTCATATCGACATTAGAAATATTCCATTATGCTGAGCGCAGCTCCGTCATCCATCATTCGCAACAGCAAAGACACTTTTGATGTTGTTAACAGGTCGTGTCATCCAACAATCGGGGGAGCGGCTGCTGATGGCACAGAGCCCTAGAAAGTGGTGAAGATAGTTTCTGCGACCCACTTTGTTCATTCAGTCATCCACTTGCGCAGACAGCGGCCCAGCGGCCTCGGTAATTAAACGAAGTAAAGGAGTTCCCCAAAGTCGATTGGCTTGGAATATCCTCAACGTTGGCGATCCCGACCACGATATTTTTCCTCCCACTTTCGACCACCCTTGGGGTGTCGCCCCGCAGAGGCCCTGGGTAGCGATCCGAGACGTGGAGCAGTTCCAGCCCAGTCTTGTCAAGGTACCAGCCCGGGGTGTGTCGGATGTCTATTTAACTGCGCTCATGGTAGTTACGGTTGTCATGGCATGGATGTGCTTGGCAGTATGAGGTGAGAAAAAACTTGAGTGTGAAAAGCAGCGTGCTTCATGTTGCCTACAGCCGAATACGCTCTAGCATTTATGAATACGCGTATCTAAGGAGTGTCCATGTTGGGTAAAACGAAGGGCGCGCCTACTGATCCGCGACGCCTTCAGAGCCTACCACGCTTCTCCGTATCTATCGCGTTTACTTTTGTCTCCCACGCTTTTCTGCTCCATTTCACTGTCGCAAATCTCTTACGTTGCACATCGGGCGTGTTAAAGGCGCACAAAACAGCGAGCTATCCATGCAACGGGGACTCATACACCAGACAGAAGTAGGGGACTCGTTGAGGCGAGAATACCTTCGTGTGGGCGTCGTGAAAAAAAAGTAAGGAAGGAAGGCGCGCACAAATGCATGCTAGCCCCTGGTCAGAATATGGCCTTCCTATGTATCGCAGACACAGCACACTCTGTCTGGTTACAAGTTCGCGCCGCATGCATGCATTACATTCACTGTAGGGAGCATGTTGTGCAAGGTTCTTGATCCAATGAGGACGGTTTCGAGTATACTGCGATCTGCTGGAAAAAGTATGTATTGCTCGCTCGTTGTGGACGTGGCTAAGTGTGGAGCACCACTACATGTCGTCGAGATCGCCTTTTTCGTGTGACATTGTGTGGTCCACACCTGGTGTCGTCGGGTTCTGCTGCTTGAGTTTGAATAGCCAGCAACTCCTTGTACTTACAGATCGCTCAAGCAAATATAGAATACAGGGCGCGCATGCATATATAGAATATACGTGCACATATGGAATATTACTTTTGTACTTAAATATGTCTCAGAATCTCGTCTGGGATCAAATGCCCGGCTAGCTCAATCGGTAGAGCGTCAGACTCTTAATCTGAAGGCTGTGGGTTCGACCCCCACGTTGGGCGCTTTCGATTCCTGCTGATTGCAGGCTATTCGCGTCCTTTCATTCTCCGGAATGAAAAGATTTTTTATTTTTTACTTTCTTACTTGCTTGAGTGAGTGAGTGTATCATGGTATTTTTTACAAGGGTTAATCTATTTGACAACACGGGTTGTTCGTTTTATTCAACAACCGAACGTGTTTTCGCGCTAGGTCCATGTAAGCACTTTTCCATCCTTTTTTTGAAAAACTCATTGAAGTTTGCATCAAAAGGCCAAATAGTGCTTTTTCTCGCCACCTCTTTCATGGAGCACCACTCTCACGTTGTTCAAAGCGGCTTTTAAGATGCATTTCATAGGAAATACCAGTTTTTTGTGTGTGTGGTGGCCACGAAGACCGAGTTTTGGCTAGCGATGGCATTCGGCGGTTGTTCGGGCTATACTAGGCTATACTAATGATGTGGATGCAAAAAAAACGAAGAAAAATATCGATGTATATGACTTAAAGAAAAATTGATCGTCCATAGACTTAGCACGCAAGACATGTTGGGTTGTTGAATAAAAACGAACAACCCGGGTTGTCAAATAGATTAATCCTTTTTACTAGGAATAATATAATGGAATAATATATTCTTACCCCCCCCCCGTCAGAATAAGATGCTCACGGGGGGGGTAAGTATATGGGAGCCTCTATTCTCACGGGGTCATCAACTCCTGCACTAAGTCCATGTAAACGTTCCCAATCTTTGAACGTCAATTGCGCAACAACCTTTTATGCTACTCCCTACGCTTCTT
>MU616686.1:0-55939 GCA_025201705.1 Dissophora ornata | reverse complement strand
CCCCCTCTCTCTACCTCTTTTCTCCCTCCCCATATCCTACTTCGCATGCCAGACCCATCCCTACAGCCCGCCACAACCGGCCCCACTCGCCGCAACCGCACCGCCCTCGGCCTGGGTCTCGGCCTGGCCCTGGCCCTGGCAATCACTCTCTGCGCATCACTTGCCTCTGCCTCATCGGGCGACCGCCAGCCTCAGTACATCGAATGCGTCAAGGAATGCGACAAGGACATCTGCTACCCCGCAGATCTCTCATCGCTCACGCCAGAGCAGCTGAGCAAGCACGACCTAGACCTTCCTCTACGCCTCACGCGCTGGACCTGCCACGATAACTGTCGGTATCAGTGCATGCAGTCCATCACCCAGACCGCCATCCAAGAGAACCAGGAGATCCACCAGTACCACGGCAAGTGGCCCTTTTACCGGTTCCTGGGCATGCAGGAACCTGCCTCTGTCCTGTTCAGCGTCTTGAACGGATACATGCACGTCCTGGCCTGGCCCAAGCTCAAGCGTGCCATCCCCGAGAACTATTATATGCGGCCCCTCTATCTCGGCTATGCGATCGCCGGCATCAACACCTGGCTCTGGTCCGCCATCTACCACTCGCGCGACTGGCCTAGCACTGAGAAGCTCGACTATTTCTCGGCAGGCGCCGCTATCACGTTCGCACTCTACTACACCGTCATCCGGATCACCCGCATGGTCAGTGTGCGCTCACAGTTGATGTGGGGCCTCGTCTGTCTGATTCCGCTGCTGCTCCACATCAGCTACCTGACTTTTGTACACTTTGACTATGGCTACAACATGGCTGCAACCGCGACTGTGGGCGCCATCCACAACTTTTGCTGGATCGGCTGGAGCATCGCCAACTGGCGTAAACTACCCTATGCCTGGGAGCCGACGGTCTCTGGCGTGATGATCACATCAGCCATGTGTCTCGAGTTCCTGGACTTTCCTCCGCTGTGGGGCATCCTGGATGCGCATTCGATGTGGCACGCAGCAACTATCCCTCTGGTGCCAATGTGGTACCGGTTCCTGCTCAATGACACAGAGTGGGAGGTCAGGAACAAGAAGGGCGTCTTGCGACCATCGCACCGCGACTAGCATAGCACATAGCATGGCCACAATAAACATAATCAAAATAAGCAGCACTGAACATGGTCCATGTCCATACTTCCCCCCCTTGACTCGACGCGTCGTTCATTCTTTCTCTTCTCCTCATTTCCTCCCAGAGATCGCCGACTGTGGACATGACAACTACCAGCAACTTGCCGCCAGAGTGCCTTGAATATGTTCTGGTCTGTTTCTAGGCTCATGCGCTGCAACTGCCTGTTCTTCGCGATAGCCATGTCATTCCCAGCCAAGAGCTCTCTTGTCTTCATAAACTCAAGCATGTTCTCGGTTTTGTGAAAGGCGACAGCGGCCAGTTCCTAAAAACAATGTCTTGCCTTGTATGAACTGAGCTTTGCCTCATTTGACAAAGATGTTTTTTTTTGCTTGGGCCGAGGAGGAAAAGCTGCTGACAGCTCTTGATATCCAGGGACCTGTTAAAGAAGTCTTTCCAACCGCGACGTTGGTTCAACTTAAGATTGTCCGTATAGCGGCCTCGGAATGAATGGTGGGGCGGATCTTAAAGTCACTCGCGTGTGGGTTTAGCCACAGCCTTGAGACCCTGCTCCACAGCGTATAGGATCATGCACAGCTACTCTTTGTGCTCTGTAGCGATACTGTTGCCTAGATGGAAGGTGCTGCCATGCCGGATGAAACTTTGTGTATCAACCACGACTTTAAAATGCCAAAACTGAAGAAGCAGCGCTCAAGGACGTCCAATGTATCCTTCGCGTGGATTTGGAGTATTTCAACTAAATCTTTTGGAGCTGGGCCTATTCGGAATCTCTCCAAAACTCACCGTTATTCGAGTCGTTGGTGCTGAGGATAGCATGCTTCCAGAGTGTGCAGATATCCAACCAACAGCGCCCCATCCGGTGCTTTGGACATGGACCATGGAGTTTCTGGACACTATCTACATTTCAGGACGACCAGCGTTCCACTTCAAGTTCGAATGGATTAGAAAGTGAATAGTAACAAAATAATAGTATTCTCAATAGAGTTGGTGTGGTCTATGTAACTAGGTCTTCTATATCCGCAGACTCCTTGTCCAAGTTGCTAACATCTTTACCAATGTCCTGCTCTTGCGGCTCCTCTTTGACCTCAACATTGTTTTCATCCTCCTTTGCGAAATAGGGACTCTCGTCTTCACTCTCCTGCTTGACTTTGTCCTTTGCTGCTCCACCCTCAACTTTCAGCTCCTCGTCTGCGTTGAGAACTCCTTTTCTCTCATGGCTAACATGAACGCTGTGGATCTCGACCTCCCCAAATGGCTCCTCCATCTCACTCTTCACCACTGCTAGCATTTTCTTTCGTAGCTTAGTGACCCCGGTCGCAGAAGGGCATCGTTCCTGGACTGGACAATGCCCGCAAAGTGGGCCGCGAGGTAAGCATAGCACTTGACCGAACCCGACAAGTATGTGATTGATCTCGCGCCAATGCTCCTTTGGCAGCCACGACTGCAGCGCCTGTGCACAGTGGGTAGGTAAGGCAAGTTTCAGTAACAAAAAACAGAATTGTTCCAAAGTGAACCTTGGGCATACCATTTTTAACATTTCAATTGTTGCGCCAGGCTGCTAAATTCATCATACCTCGCGCGTCCCCTCAGGTCCATCCTTCTCAGTTTTGACCCAACCAAGACGGTTCGAAATCCGGTGCACATGTGTATCTACGCCAATTCCGAGATTCCTATGAAGAGTAGGAGGGCAAAGAAGGAGAGGCGCGCATAAGCAGGGAATTCGCTAGCTCGATGATGGCCGTACATAACGTAAAATCGTACTTGTTCCATGCGCACTGCAGCGTCAAGTAAGCCTATTCATTAAGATGTATTAGAAATAACTGAGTGGCAAAGAGATTTCATAAAGTGGATAGAGACGACTCTTACCATCTTGGGCCCAACTCCCGGTAGAGCCATCAGCTCTTCAGGAGTACCTGGAATATCGCCATTGTACTTGGTCTTGCAAATCTCGGCCACCTGCTTCATAAAGATTGTCTTTTTGTTATGGAATCCAACGGCCGCAATGATGTTGTTTAGTTCCTCAGAGGGTACATCAAGGACGCCCTGAATAGTCAATCCACCCTTGAGCTCCTTTTGTAGTCTCCTGACAGCGACCGAAGTCACCGTATCTTTGGTCTGGGATGACAAAACTAGAGACATTAGTGTCTGGAATCGACTCACCTGTCGGGACAAACAAAAGGAAGGTTAGGCACGAGCAAGATGTGTGCATGCATACAGGACATGTAGGATGTCAAGCCTCTTACTTCGGGGGGAATATCATCCCCAACCTCAGCAAGCCGCTCGCAGCCCATAGTGTCGACAGGTGCCGGGTTCTGGAGTCGAAACTCTCTCAGGCGGTTCAGGGTTATCTCCCATCCTACAGGTTCCTTGGTGGCAAATTTGCTCTTTTTGGATTTTCCATTGGATCCGTCTTCTTGTTTGGGTGATATTGAAGTCATGGCTGTTCTGTTCCGCTTTGTCCGCTTCTCATTCGCAAGGGCTCTGCGGTGCTCATCTGCCTCCAGCTTAAGTCGAGCCATTGTCAGTTCGTCGGGCTCCCCATCCTCGTTCTTGACAATCCCACGTGTTGACGAAGTGGCACGCCTGGTGGCTCTAGAGACAGGATTGGCGGCGCCGATGACTGCGGGCATATCAACCATTCGAGAGGCCTCTGCCGGGGTTCGAGGCGTTTTGTTGGGAATGTTCAGGGTGTCTTCAAGCTGTTCCGCTTTGACCTGTTTGCTACGCAGACGGCAACTAGATCGTGTCGACATTGCGCTGGATGCCTAGTAAATGGGGCGCTAGGATGTCAGACACAAGCACGGCGCAGCTTTGAAAGATGTCATTGGAAAACATGCACTCAATCGCGTGATTGTGGAATCGCCTCGGACCTGGAGAATGAGCTGACGGTTTAAAAGTCGAGGCCTTAGTAGTGATGAAAGCAGTTTGAAAAAAAAAATAGGATCTGTGTAATGGAATCGGGTACTCGCGATACTTGTTTTTTTTTTTCTTGAATGGGCAGTATTTTATTGGACCCTGCAAACAAAATGGGCCCTTCCCTCAGCGGCAGCTAGACTGAATACATACCATGCACCCTGCTTCTTTTTCACAAACACTGTTTTTAATTACAAGCGTGTCTGTCTTTTACAGTCCAGATGCTCTCTGACCTCTTTCAGAGATGGTTCTTGCGGTGGCTCTTCCAGCTCTTGTGGTCCAGATCCTTGAGATCCTGTGCTTTACTGATCTCCACCAGATACTCTGCCAGATGGTACAACTCACGGTCAGAGCGTCTCGACACTGCTCCATTCTTGAAGGCGCCAATCTTGATGCCCGACTTGGGGTTCATGGCAAAGTTGCGGGACCTAATCATAGGAACGGTTGTCAACAAAAGCTCTTTGGACCATCTTCACGTCTATCGATCAACGTCCAATGGAGCAATATGTCTTACAGATCATCCACATGGACCGTGTTGCGGGCCGAAAACTGTGGGAACTTTGACCAGATGATATCCAGGGCCTTGACCTGGTGTTTGAATGGCTTTCCATCTCGCTGGCTCATGACCGAAAACATGGTCGAGATATCCATCACAAACGATATTCTGTAGTCCGGATGTTCCAGCAGTCCAATGGTCGTGACTTTGGCCTCAAGTGCCCTCCATGATGTCTGGGACCAGATCACGATATCATAGTGTTCATAGCAAACTGCCAAAAAGTCGTGCAAGCCTGGCCGCAAGACTTCGTCCAAAGGGTTGTTGAGAGCCTTGCAATCGATGAGGGTGTAATCCAAATCAAGCACAAGCAGCTTCTTTCCTATATGTGACCGCAGAAGATGTACAACAGGTGAATAACCATTTTGAGCTCGTGTAGCGGAATGCATTTCATGACAGCCACTGGACTACCGCCATACCTGGGCGCAGTTCATGCATGATGTTGATCTTGCACTGGAATAGTTAGATTACAAAGAAGCTGTCAGAATCTGATTCATACCAAGTCGCTTTGCACGTCAGAGAATGAGAATGTGTGTACAATCACAAACCAATACCTTGGCAATGGTGGTCCTGAGACTCTTTTGATTCTGAGCCATGCTCGCAAAGGCCTCGTCATCAGGGGTATAGTCTTCTTCCAGGTCATTCAATACGTCTGGCATTGTCTCTGGCGCTTTAATCACTTTTGCCTCAGGTGTGCCTGTACGAGCCAACAGAAAAGAGAGTAAGGAGAGCCATGTTGTTAGTTCAATAAAGTCCATGTGCCCTGTGACCTTGTGTTGTGAAGAACATGACATTACCCATCATTAAAAACGTTTGGTTATTTTTCAACGACAGCGACGACAGTACAACATGGTCTTCCTAGAAACGCAGCGATGGTGAGAAAATGGACAGCACGCCTGGCAAGAACGGTTATCCCAAATCATTCGGTATTTCGAGTCAAGATACTTACAGGAAGCTTTCCTCGGACAAGCATCAGTTTCTGCCGCTTTGGTTCTACGTTTGTGAGCTCCATCTACAAAAACGAACAAGAATATCCCACAGATGGGAAAGGAATTAGCATTCGCCACGACAGGGATGGATGATACAAAGCCATCTCGTTATGGAAAGAGAGTATTACTAGTTTATTTTTTAGTTCGCCAATTGTGTAGTCAAGGTTGACTTCAAATGGCCACTTTTTTCCGTTCCTATGTTTGATGTCAAGGAGAGAACCATTAGTAGTTGCGAGGAGAACATGCGCTGCTTTGAGTGGCAGAGATCAGTTGAAGGCCTATTGACTGCATGGAGTCGTGTCGTACCATTGTGCAGTTAAGGAAATGACTCTCTTATTGTTCTCGTTTAGTTGGTCTGGTTCGGTCGCAGAGAGGGGGGACAAGGCTGTTGGCGAGGACACGGCATCGGTGGATGGCTCTGAATGGGCTGTTTGTAACATCTGATCAGGTGTCTGGCTGTCGCTGTCCAGAGCATGCTTTTGTGTCTTTTGTGGCAGGTCGCCTGCATTGGGCAGGTCTGGGTTGGGTGTGCTGGGGACAAGCATGACATTGGTGTCTAGGCTTGAATTCGAAATCATGGCTGGTGGCAGAGGGAGAGGAGAGAATGTGCTTTGCAAGCGAGGATGGGTTGTTGGATGAGGGTGGGTGGCGAAGGATGTATTGTCTGGCAAGAAGAAGAGAGAAAGAAGAGATGGAAGAAGGGAGCGAATGCATTGGGTGCATTCGCAGGGGTCCTTTTCAACCCCACACAGACGGGCGAATGAGAGCGCTCCTCATAAAGTGCGGAGGCTGGTTCGTGTGTCACATGGACAGTGGGCGTCGCATCCTGTGCGTTGCATACATGGTTCAGGTCTGACATGGACCCATCCAGGGACACGTCTAGAATAGCCGACACCTGAACCAGAGACAGACCAAGAGCGCTTGACTGCAACCCTTCCAACGCTACACCTCGTTGCACATGCTTGCTTCGCCGACCCTTTCCCTGAATCGGACATGCCTTGTGCTTTATGGATATCTATCTATGGCTGATCAGCGAGCAGCCCGTCTATTTTCTTCTTGCAAAGGCGAGAGGGGGGGCTGCGATGAGCAAACGAACCCGACGTCTACAGCCAGAAAAGCAAAATGGCGTACCGGCATGATCCGTCCTTATCATCCCTGGAGTTTCCGTTCCAGCTCCAAAAATGCCTTCATACCAGGGTCCATGTCATCATCATCATTCTTGGACCCGCCTCCGCCATTGCTTGCTGCGACACTGGGCGGTGGTGGCAGGCCTGCATTTCCAATCTCTTTCAGGACCTTTGCTAGTCTTCGTTTGTAATCTTGTCGATCCTCTTCGTAGATATCATAAATGCAGTGTGCACACCCGCTATAATACCATCCAGACACAGTCAGCAGAGTCCATGTCAAAACAAAGTGCTTCAATAGACAGCCACCGGCGACATATACAGCACACCGTGTAATCGTAAGAATACCTCATGCAGCAGTCTTCAGCGCCAGGAGGAGCCGGCTTGATAGGTACTGAGAATCCATGATATAAAGTCGACTCGGCCGTGGGCTTTGACAAACTGGATCCTGTTCCAGTAGAAAATGTTGTTGATCCACTGGGGACAGCTGTTGGAAGATTGTTCTCTGTCCCTTTGGATACTACCCCTGGCAATGTATTGCTGTAGCCCGCCTTGATTTCCTTTGCTGTAGGTTCCGAGGTTGATGCGGTTCGCAACGGTTGTCCCTGAAATACATGGTCCTTTGAAAGTAGTAGTGTTTGGTTGGGAAGGGATTGTGGGCTTTGACGGTACCTCATGACCTCTGTCCACCATCCTGCATAGTTTGGAGTGCGGGCGTTGGCGGCCTTTCTCCGGGTATTGTCTTTGTCTTCATCTTCATCATATTCTTCTTCTTCGAGAACCCTTTCCGCTTGCAGGTGTAGGTCCCTTACGCTCCCGAAGGTGTATGTGGGGCGAGCAGTTTTAGTAACAAAAAAGAGCGACTGTGTCCTTCCGTAGACACATCGCATTGGTATCGTCATGGCAGTGTCCTGTGTCGAATGCTGGGATGTTTGCCTAACCTGTTTGTAGGATCAACTCATTCCCATCGGTCTTTTTATTCGGAAAGTGCGTAGTCGGCGTACTACGATATAACCAAAAAGCCACGAATGTCGGTGATGAACTTTCTTCTTTCATTCAAATTGCGTTCTTTAATCGGTTTTCCGGAAGGCGACAGGAATCGACAATGCTCCAGTCACTATCGGATAAGAATAAGCATATTGCCATTGGTGCAGCGCTAGGAGTCTTCTTCACGCTCTCAACGACTGCAATCGTGCTTGCTACCAGAGGACTCGCCTCCTCGCACGATGCGCAAAGACAGAACAGCCGCCGGCGGTCCTCTATTGGCGAGAACATCAGCAGACTGATCTCGCTGCCCAAAGCAGACCAGGATAATCTAATCTGCGATGGCGTAGCAGGTCTGATCGGCAATACTCCCATGATGCGGATAAAGTCGTTGAGCGAGGCAACTGGCTGTGAGATCCTTGCCAAGGCAGAGGTATATTTATCATGGATATCGTCGGTACAGAACCGGATATCAATAGCGCCGTGCGCCGGATCTGCTCACCCATTTTCATTGACGATTTGCTTAGTTTTTGAACCCCGGAGGGAGCACCAAGGACAGAGTTGCGCTCAGCATGATCAATACCGCAGAACAGGATCATATCTTGACGCCAGGGAACGGATCGACGATCTTTGAGGGCACCGTGGGCTCTACTGGAATTTCGCTTGCCATGATGGCCAAGGCGCGAGGATACAACGCATGGATTGTCATGCCGGATGATGTCGCTCTCGAGAAATCACAGTTGCTGGAGAAACTGGGCGCACATGTGGAAAAGGTCAGGCCTGTGAGCATCGTGGACAAGAATCAGTTTGTCAACTTGGCCAAGAGACGTGCCCAAGAGTTTGGAAAGGATGACGGGGAGGAAGGAGAGGCCTCGGGGAGTCGAAAGACTGGCTTCTTCGCGGACCAATTCGAGAACTTGGCGAACTTTGAGGCGCACTTCACCACGACGGGACCCGAGATTTACCATCAGACACAAGGGAACATCGATGCCATCGTCATGGGTGCAGGTGAGGATCCAGGGTGATGAAACCCACATCTATGCAAACGTCTCTCGCGCTACATACTAAACACAGTGCCGCAATGAATCTAGGAACTGGCGGTACGCTGGCTGGAGTCACGAAATATCTGAAGGCCCGGCTCCCAAGCCTCAGGGCGTATCTTGCAGATCCTCAGGGATCAGGGTTGTTTAACAAAGTCAAGTACAACATCATGTATTCGCCTACAGAAAAAGAAGGCAGGAGGAAGCGGCATCAGGTTGACACTGTCGTCGAGGGTGTTGGAATCAATCGACTGACACGCAACTTTGCAATGTCAGAGGGATTTATTGATGATGCCATCAGGGTGACGGATCAGGAAGCCATCGACATGGCGAGATATCTTGTCCAAAAGGAGGGATTGTTCATCGGATCTTCTTCGGCAGTCAATTGCGTGGCAGCTGTCCGGATCGCACGCGAGCTCGGCCCTGGCCATACCATCGTCACATTGCTGTGCGATTCTGGCCACCGGCACTTGACAAAGTTCTGGTATGTAGCATGGCTCTGCTCGAATCTACAGGCATGGGCCATGGGGACACTCTGAAGCTAATCATGTCTTTTGACACCCATCATAACTCACTGCATAGGAGCGACGAGTATCTGGCCAAGCAGGGGCTCGTTGTCAAGGATGTTGTTGATAGCTTGGATTTTATTGAATGAGATAGGTCAAGCTTACAGCCGTAGACACGTTCCATCCTTTGCACTACCTGCTCGTTTCCAGTCGATTCCTAGCGTTTACTCAGTGGCAATGTCCTTGATCGGGATGAGCTCGAACTGAAACGCTAGGAACACGACGGAAGAGTCCTGGGACTTGATGATATATGTCAATGGCTACGATGTAGGAATTAGAGTTAAGAGACTATAAGAATCAGGGGGCGGACATGCCATTCCTGGTAGATTAATATAGCTGATTAACACGACATCCCAATCATCACCTGTCCATCCCAGTACTTGGTAATATCGACGCTGAAGCCAGGAACTCGGAGGGTAAAGTTGGCAAAGTCCACGTAAGGGTTGAAAAAGTCAAAGCCATAGACTTGATCAGGGCGATATCGGTGCTTGGCTAGGTTGGCCTCCTTGGCAAAGTATGACCTTCTGGCCCCTGAGTTGAGACTATCTGTTGTTGCAGCCAAGGCGTTCCCTGATTTGGTCTTGACGAGCTCCTCTCTATCGTCATCTTGCTCCTGGAGCTCTTTCTCCTTTTTCTGTATTCTCTCTTCCTCTTCCCCCTTCTTCTTCACGTCTGCGCTGAAGAGCAAAGTCGTGTCTTCGACAATGTGTTCACCTTCTGGAGAAGGCCAGGGGGGAAGTTCGTTCTCGAGGCGTTCCTTGTCTTGTTCCTGTCCTTGGCGCTCGACCTTTTTCTGTGTAGCCTCATCAATGTGCCAGCCAGAAACGTTGACAGTGTTCATGGTGGCGATCAAAGGACTGAATGCCCAGGGTCGATCACAGTAGAGGTCAGCCTTGAGTCCAGGATCAATAAACTGGATAAACCTGAGCGCGATCGAGGACAGGGGAGGTAGTCTCAAAGGCCGTTCGAATTGGTTCTGGATGTCAGCTCAACATGAATATCAGCCCGTGCGCAAGCAATCATTCATTAATGACGAGTGTTACAGATGATGGAGGTCCAGTGATCATATCGTCAAGGACAGAAAGCTGCGGAGCAGATCCAAGCACGAGAGGCGAAGGGGGGGGAAAAAAAGTACTCACGCCAAAGACAACTTGATGGCCGGGCCATTCACGCTTGAACCTGCCAGAGATCTGGACCGAGCTCAGGTTCTTGTCTCCCCCAGGCTTTGAGAACCACAGACTTTCAGGATGGGTCTCCAGCCCGTCCTGTTTCTGGCCCTCCTCATAGCCAGGGGCTTTGTCGAGGCCCCGGATGCGGACGACGATCTGACCGATGAACTCGTCGGACTCGATCAGCATTGGGTTTGCGTCGTCGTTGACGACGATGGGCTTGAGGTCGTTGGGATCAGCACTTGGACCAGCGCTGACACGGAGTCTGTAGCGGGTTGTCTCTGCCATTGGGGTACGGCTGTGTTGTTGTATTTTTAGAGGGGGTGTGCGTATGAGAGAGAGAGAGAGAGAAAGAGAGAGAGAGAGAAAGAGAGAAAGAGAGGGCGAGTTGTGTGTAGAAGGAGAGGATCGCAAAAGGAGAGCGAGGAGAGACGCCTCTTTGAACGCGCCTGGACCGTAGTAGTTCGGCGATGATATCATTATATCATTGGGGGTGGACTGCAACGGTCACATTTTTCTCCTGCGCTTCGACCCTCTTGTCTCTCTCTCGTCCCACGACGTCTTGCATTCGCTGCCCCCCACTCTTTCCGCCTCATTTCTTCCATCTCTAATTCGTTCATTGATTCATCCCCTGCCCTTGCTTGGTGCTCCTCCGTCTCGTCTTTCTTTCTCTCTGTCTCTCTCTACCTGCTTCCGACTCGAAGCATACTTCCCGCGCAGCTAGGCAGCCGCAGCTTTCCCAAATGTCACAGTCTCCCATGATTGCCGTACCTCTCAAGAGGACCGACGAAGTCGACTGGGTCACGCCGCTCAAGAGGTACATCGCTGTCTCATACCAGGATGACCCTGAAAAGTACTCCGAAGAGACCGGCACCATCCACCGCCTGCGTCAGGACATGCGAGGCGCCGGGAATGATATCACCGGCAGGGATGTCCTCTACCGGTACTTTGGCCAACTCGAGATTCTCGACCTGCGTTTCCCCGTCGACGAAGCCCACATCAAGATCGGCTTCATGTGGTACGTGTCCACATGCACACACTCTACATCTCGTCGCTTTTCTTTTTTACTATCCCAATTCCTGTTACGTGTTTACGCGTCCACTCTTGCCAATGCACAAACTAAAAATGTCTTGGCGTTTGTCGAGAATACAAGTTAAAAAAAAACTCATCATATCTCTCTCTCATCCCTGCCAGGTACGACGCGTTCACACAGCGGCCAACCTCACAGTTCTCTTTAGCCTTTGAAAAGGCAAGCACTATCTTCAACATTGCCTCGGTCCTTTCTGCCATCGCTACCTCCCAGACAAGGATCAACGAACCAGAAGGTGTCAAGAAGGCGTTTCATTTCTACCAGGCAGCTGCCGGAATCTACACATACATTAACGAGAATTTTTTGCACGCGCCGTCAATCGACCTGAGTCGGGATACAGTCAAGATGCTGGTCTCCTTAATGCTCGCACAGGCACAGGAGGTCTTTTGGGAAAAGACACTCGCTGAAAAGAAAAAGCCTCTCATGATCTCTAAATTGGCTGCCCAAGTTGCTTGGAGCTATCAGTCTACTCTCGAAGCTATGGCTGACGGTGTGTCCAAACAGGTCTTTGAAAAGAATTGGCAGACCCTTTGCCAGGTATAATTTCATATGTCGCTGCCTGCTCTTGTTGAGAAGAAAGGGTCATGATTGATCATGTATCGGTCTACATGACTAACGAACTATTGAATGCGCGGCATTTTTCATTATGTGTGTCCTCCTTCGGAATACTAGATCAAGGCCAAGCTGTTCAATGCCATTGCTCAGTACTATCGATCATTGGTGGCAGAGTCGGATTCAAAGTGGGGCGAGACGGTGAGCAGAATTCAACTCGCAGAGACTGCAATCAAGGAAGCCGAGAAGCAGGCAAAAACTTTTGCCTCGGGATTCACCCAGAGCTCCCATCCAACTGTAACCCTCACACAGGAGGCCGCCAACGCCATCCATGATATCACAAAGGCACATCTAGCGGTTATTACGGAAAAGAAGACCCAGGCAATTCGAGACAACGACATGATCTATCACGAGGCTGTACCAAGTGAAGGTTCACTGGCGGCACTGGAAAAGTTGAATGCCACAAAGCCCTTGCCCATCTCGGAGCTATACACGCAGAGCGAGATGCAAAAGGTGATCGGGCCCGACACGTTTCAGCGGTTAATCCCACTGTCTGTGCACGAGTCATCTAGTTTGTACTCGGAGGAGAAGGCCAAACTCGTGCGCGCAGAAGCCGAAAAGTGTGAGACTGCAAACCAGGAGTTGACCAGCGCCCTCGAGTTTATGAATCTTCCAGAGGGTCTCGAAAAATTCAAGAGTGGAGCCAACGGAGTTCAGCATGCTACACTTGATACCTTGGCCTTTCCACCGTCTTCGGTCAAGGAGTGCGCAGATTTCATTCAGGCCCAGGAGTCGAATGGCGATTCCATTGCAGATTTAATTGCAAACTTGGACAGAGTCAAGTCTGGTACAGGGGAGAACCTCGAGAACGCTAACCTATCACTAGACGAGGAGCGCAGCCAATGCGAAATGATGCGAGTATGTGCGCCTCAGATTCATGTCAGCGCGTTCTGGAATAGCATATTCGCGTGTATTGACATTATACGAATCGTATAATTTTTACTTTAATAGGCGAAATATGCAGATCTCTGGACTCAGCGACCTTCGGGGCCACTGACACAGATCTTCAGGACAGATTCAAAGGCCCTGTCAGAGTCTATCGATAGGGCTGCTGCTTCGGACAGTAACTTGAATCGGTCCTTTGATCAGATTGCCAACAATGTCATGGTCCTGAGGGATGGACGTGAGGGAGCCACCCTAGAGCAGCTCTTTGCCAGGATCGTGGTGGAGGCGAGCAAGTCCAGAAAGGCGTCGGCAAAATCTGATAGCAGTCTCCTGGACGTGGAAGATAGTGGCGAGAGCGAGGCCATTTTGAAGACCGTTGCCAAGGTGGAAGAAGCGATTGCGAAGCTCAAAAAGCTAAAGCAGGAACGGATGGATACTCTCGAAGATCTAAAAGTCAAGGTACACTTGGTGCATCATTTTGCAAGACCACGCAGATGTATGTGATATGTCGATGTCTGCGACATCCAATATGCTGACTGGCGCCCTCTGATTCCAAACACTAGACGCAGCAAGATGATATCTCGAACCTTTTGATTCTTAACAAGAAGAGCTCCGGTATTGAGCCACAACTGTTTGCGCAGGAGCTGGAAAAATTCAGGCCACACCAAACACGAGTAACCGCAACGGTCCATCACCAACAGGTGTTGATGCAAGAGCTGACTACGCACTACAAGGAGCTGATGAATGGCCAGCAGGCTCGCAGCCTCCAAGAGGTTTGGGACACAGCTGAGAGAAAGAGGCAGGCACTTGCGGACCAGCTATTGAAGACCCAGGCCTCTTATGTTACCGTCAAGGACGGATACAAGAAGGGTATTCGTTTCTACGAAGATCTGAGTGAGCAAGTGCAGGATCTCGCCAAGGCTGTGGACCAGTTCTGCCGCTCTAGAAAGGAGGAGCGAGATATGCTTGAGCGCCAGGTCCTGGCCACCAAATCTGAACGGGAGTCCAAGGCATTGAAGGACCAACTGTCCAAATTTGGCGGCGTGTCCTCGCCGCCTGTTAACCCGGTGCCGGTCGATGCACTGGCGAACCTAAGCCTTGGAGGGCCACCTCGTGGACCAGGCTCGGCACCTATTGCGCCGTCTACTTCGCAGTGGACACCAGCCGCATCGGCGCCAGCTCCTTTTGCTCCTATGGGAGCCCCCCCGACTGCGCCGTCCTATGCACCTCAACCTGCAGCGAATGTGTCTGTCGGCTACAACCATGCACCCACATCGCCCCCTCAACAGCCCACGCCTCAACAAGCACAGCCGATGATCATCCCTAACACGGGGCCATTTGCACTCTCCACACCACAGCCAGCGAACCAACCTTCTCAGCCGATGCAACAGCCACAGCAACAGCAACAGCAACAGCAGTCATTGCAGCACCAGTCGAGCTACGCTCTCCCCAGCCCAGCTCCACAGCAACAGCCTCTACAACAAGCAACTCGTCCGTATGTTGTTCAGCAGCAGTTCTCGCAACCACAGCTGCGGTCTCCTCCACCACAGCAGCAGCCTCAGATCCCTCAATCTCCATATCAAGCCATGCAACAGCCCATGCAACAACCGTATCAGACACCCTCTGTAGCCAGCGCACCTCAGGCTCAGAACATCCAATACCAGTCGCAGCCTCTTTATCAACCACAGAGCGCTCCGCCCACCTCTGCGTACCAGCCCATAACTCCGCAAGGTCAGTATCAGCAGCCAGCACAAGCTCAATATCAACAGCAGCAGCAACAGGTCCAGTCGTCTTATCAACAAAACTCGCAGCAGTTCCAACAGCCTGTGCACCAACAGTCATTCCAACAACAGCAGCCATTGCCGCTACAGGGACAGCCGCTGCAGCAGGCGCAGTACCAGCAACAACCCGTGTATCAACAGCAGCAACAGCAGCAACCGCAGCAGGCACAGTCGCCTGGCCAATATCAGCAGCCGGTCTACAATTCGTATGCTGCGAACACCGCTCCTCCTTCGCAGTACCAGCCACAGCAGCCACAGCAGCAATTACAGGGCCAGTACCAACCACAACAGCAGCCATTGCAGCAGCAGCAACCATTGTATCAACAACAACAGCAACCAATGCAGCAACCAATGCAGCAGCCAATGCAGCAGCAGCCATACCAGGGAGGATATCAGCAGCCTCTTCAGCAGCAGCAGCAGCAACAGCCAGTCCAGCAACAGTTTGCACAGCAAGGCTACGCTCCGATGCAACCTACGCCATATCGCCAAAACTCACTGCTTGACTAGTCTAGAATCTAGACTATCTGATACTTTTGTACAATAAAAGGACGCGTCGGTGGATGGCATGAACGTGTTCGTGTATGCTTGTGATATGGTGAGTTGGCATAGACATATGTCAGATGTTGTCTGATCTTCAGGGCAGCCAATCAGGACCCCTGCAGCATCTGGGAAGACAGTCTCTGCTTCGTGGGATAATTTATGCACCGCGAGGCAGTCTGGCCTGATCCTGCGCGGTATGACCTGACTTGCCCTTCGCCCTCCGAATCGAATAAAAAGGATTCATCCTCTCCTTCCCTTTTCTCTCCTCTCTTCATCCTCCTCCTCCTCCCTCCCCCTTCATCATCTCCCATCAAGACAAAATGGCCGACGCACACAAGGAATTCATGGACGTCTTCCCCGTCATTGCCGAGGAGCTTCTCGCGCATCTCCGATCCCTCAACATTCCCCAGAATGCCATCGAGTGGTTCGACAGGGTATGGGCCCCAGAGTCGCTGTCGTGGACGCGGAATGTGCCATCGCTCTCTGTCTACTTGTTTTACTCACGCACGCTCTTGCACCTGAATATCCATTTACACGTCGACGATCAATTGCTCCATCATCATAGTCCATGCGCCACAATGTCCTCGGAGGTGAGTCAATTGCTCTACAGATACATGGTCAACGCGAATAACCCGCTGGTCGTAGATCGTCTACTCTTTCTGGATCTGACTTGATCTAACCCTCCTGATCAACACAAAAATCCACCCTATCACTCTCCTAGGCAAGATGAACCGTGGTCTGACCGTTGCCGAGACTCTTCGCATCCTTAAGCGCGGAGAGCCCTTGACCAAGGAGGAGATCTTCAAGGCCAACCTGTTGGGCTGGTGCATCGAGTGGGTGAGTAAACCGCCTCGCCCACGCAGAGTTTTCTTTCTTTTCTTTTTTCTTGCTCGGACAGATCTAATTCCCGCCCTTTAATTCTTGCCCTGCAGCTCCAAGCTTTCTTCTTGGTCTCTGATGATATCATGGACAACTCCAAGACCCGCCGTGGCCAGCCTTGCTGGTACCGCGTTGTAAGTGGCACAATGGAATAATATACATGGGCTGACCATGAGACATACCTGCACAGCTGAAATTATGGGCGATTGCTGATCACCCTGGACATGTATTCAATAGGAGGGCGTCAATATGGTTGCCATCAATGACGCCTTCATTCTCGAGTCAGCCATCTACTTCTTCTTGAAGAAGCACTTCAAGAAGGACGACTACTATGTCGACCTCATTGAACTCTTCCACGAGACCACCTACCAGACCGAGTTGGGCCAGCTCCTCGATCTGATCACCGCCCCCGAGGATGACGTCGACCTCAGCAAGTTCTCGATCCAAAAGCACGCCTTCATTGTCGTCTACAAGACTGCTTACTACTCCTTCTATCTCCCCGTCGCTCTCGCCATGCACATGGTAATTTCCAACAGCATCTTCGTGTTTCTCAGAATTCTTTTTCTGTCCATGGTCAATCGCCGTGATAGTTAATCATCTGTTTTTCTCGCGTGTGCATGCTGATCTAGGCCGGCGTCAAGGATGAGGCTGCGTTCAAGCAGGCTGAGAGCATCCTCTTGCCTCTCGGCGAGTACTTCCAGGTTCAGGATGACTACTTGGACTGCTATGGTAACCCTGCCACCATTGGCAAAATTGGCACTGATATCGAAGACAACAAGTGCTCGTGGTTGATTAACCAGGCTCTTGCCAAGGCCACTCCCGAGCAGCGCAAGGTCCTTGACGTAAGAGAACTTGACACTTTTGACTATTTGTCTCTTGTTACATCAACGGTCCACAGGTCGACAGACACACTAATACTCAAATTGACCTACTTTTGTATCTGACCTGAAAAAGGAGAACTACGGTCACCGCGAGGAGGTCAATGTCATTGCTGTCAAGGAGGTCTACGTTGAGATCGGTGTCGAAGGTCTCTTCAAGACTTATGAGGAGGAGTCATACAACCGCATCAACGCCTTGATTGCCAAGGTTGACCACCCTCTCCTTAGCCAGGATGTCTTCACTTCCTTCATGAAGCGCATCTACAAGCGCACCAAGTAAACGCACGTAAACATTTCTGTGCATTATTTTACTAGCCAATATATCACAAAACAACTCCCCTCATCCCTGAACCAAAAAAAAATAAAAATAAAGACCATAGCATCATATCGTCATCTTGTAGAAGACCAGGCACATGGTATAAACTGTTATTACAAAATCCAATGAAGGCTGCCTAAACTACAAAGCATACTACGGACTAGATCTCTTCGTCCGAAAGAGTCGAGAGCTGAATGTAACGACTCATAGTGGGTGTCGACTTGTGTGGTAGAGCAGGATCGTCTTGCAAAGATGTACTATCCAACATCGGCTTCTTCTTGCTGGGTGTGTACAATCCTGGGTGCGTTTGGCGACGACTGGCAGAATCTTCTCGGTCCCTGGTTTGTGAACCACTTCTTGTAAGCGATCTAGTCGGGTGAAAGACGCTGGGTCTGTACCGGTTATCACCTTTTCCAAAGCTGCTGGAGAGGCTTTGAATACTTGCCGGTCGCTGCTTAGAAGATGAAGAGACTGTCGTAGCGGCAGTTGCAGAGTCATTGGTGGTTTTCGGCTGGGCAGCGACCTCCAGAACCTGCTTCTTTCGGCGAAGTTCTGGATCTGGCCGCCTTGAGGGATCGCCATTGAATTCCACGGTCCTGAGCAAACTTGAAGAAGATGCAGATATGAAGTTGTTGTTTTTCCTTGCCGAGGTAACCGCGGCACTTTCTTCTTCCGAGGGCAGTGATGATGCAGATCCACCTAATTCACGTCCCAGTTTCATTCCCTTTGCTTCCGCCTCAAGCGCTGCATTCCTAGCCAGTGCTTCATCATCATCCTTCTCCCATGCCTCTAACGTCGGATTGAAGGCCAGCCCTCCTTCCTCCTCAGCACGCCTTGCCGCCGCAGGACTATCATCCCTCCTGATGCCTAAAAAGTCTTCCTGTTGCCGCTGCTTCAGTTGGGATTGTCGCAGTTTGATCAATGGGGAAATTGTAATGTTCTCGTCGTCACCAACGAAGGAGTTAGTGATAAGAGGGTTTGCACTCTTATTTGGCATCATCCTGAATGTAAACGCAGAAGAAGGAGTAGTAGTCACAGCGGTCGTCGACGTTGGCACAGAGCTTTTGGGCGCAATATTGTTGCGCTTCTGGAGTTTACTCCGGTTGGCGGGTGGGAAAAATGGATCTTCTGTAGGTTGGTCGCGCTGCGGGTCGGTGGTGCCCCGGACACCATCGTGAGGGTTATCTCCATGGCTTTGACTAGGCCGCGGATGACGGTATGACTCTGATCGGCGCAACGGGGCCTGAGCTGTAGAGACGGTGTCATTCGGTTCTGGGTATATCCTAGCCCCTTCATCACTTCTCGAGCGGGTCAGTCTTCCTTCATGGGCCAGCCTCTTGGGACCTGTCAGCGGTGCAATCTGGCGCTGGGCTTTTCGTTTGCGTGGTTTTTGAAATCCTTGTGCATCTACATCGCTGGTGAAATCCTTGTGTGCGAGTGCTGATGTCCGGTCGTTATCTATCCGGGTTGAAGGATTCAGAAATTCCGACTTGGTACTCAAAGGTGGAGAGATCATAGATGGGTTCCGCTCCTTCAGCCAATCTCGGACATTCTTCATCCGCGACTCAAAAGTGGCAGACGTAATCTCTGTCTTTGGTTTAGGGCTGTGAATGTCAAGCGCGGATTGTGAGCGTTTCCGTGATTCCTGACTATCCTGTCTTCGAAGTGGCGCGGAGGGCCCTGCTGTAGACGAGTGTGGCAGAACTTCCTTGCGATCCTTGCCGGGCGGTCTCGGTCGCGAGAAGCGCAATGGCAGACTCGACTCGCTCCTCCGAACAACTTCGTCGTCCTTTGTTCCCTCCAACGCTGTTCTGCGACTCTGAGCCTCGGCTTCATTATGCAAAACCTCGTCTGTTCGCTCATCTTCGATCAAATGCCGCAGTCGCTTTGTCATCCTGGACGTGGATGAATCTGCTTCGGCAGGTTCAACGCCGGGGTGCGACTTGCGATCCAGATTTCGGCGCCTTGAACTCTGCCTGGATGTTGGCCTAGTGTTCTGAGGGTCGAAGGACGCTGCTGACGATGGTCGTTTGCGACTGGCATTGCTTGATCCGAACTCATAGTGCCCTAAAACCGAGGGCGACTTTCTCTCCATGGAAAATGCTTCTCCTGCTTTCGCCGGCTTGTTTAATGCGGACGCTGAGGTTATAGGATAAAGATCTGATGGATCAGGTCGCAGCTTGCTACTGCTCGAGACATTATGGAAACCATAGTCTGTTGTAGAATGGACTGAATTCGCCGTCCGTCTCCTCTCCAGGTCTCGCTTGAACCTTCCAAAGTCCAGATTAGCAGCTGTGGATGTTGCTGCTCTCTCCTCTGGCCGAAAATCGCGATGTATGGTTTGTGAAGATTTTTGTGGTGCTGAAAGGTACAGTTGCCGACTTTGAGAAGTTCCTCGGTCATGCGAAACTTGACCTCGAGTGGGGTGCTGCTCGATGTGCCATGTCTGATAGGTATCGGGATCATTGACTGGGTTGGTCAAATAAAAGTGCGCCAGCAATAGCCATCCTGCGATAATAATCTTAAATCCCTCATACATTGGGATTCTACGAGAGTAAAAGGACGCCATAGGCGCATTCTGTCAGGAACAATAAAAACTCGAGAAACAAAAAAAAAAGGAATAGACGCCTTTTAACGTGCGAGTTGCTGTATTTACCTTGGACCAAGAACAGAATCGGCAATTGGCTCGAGCGAGAGCCCAGCCAGAGTAAGGAACCAGAGGAACATGTACCTCCTAGCCAGACTCCTGTCACCAGAGTCGACCACGGCCTTCCATGTCTTGAACGAAGAGACAATGATGCTACAAAAGAACGCCATCAAAACGGACGCGTGAATATTAAAGTGCAAAAAGCGCGTCCCGATCGTAAGATGAGGATGTTGTTGCCGAGCATTCTGCCTCAGGGAAGCTTCAGGGACGCAATTTACCAAGCGAGTCGCAGAGCGTGGTACAGCATTCGCGCGGGGTGCTCAGTGTTGTGCTTCTTCTGGGTAGGTGTTTGCGAGAGGATGTGCAATGGAGCGGTGTGGTGTGCAAGGCCTTTGTTCCGCTCTCTCTTCTTGTCTCGGAGACGAATAATCACGTGCAGTGCGGCCATCAAGACTTGCAAAAGCGCGTGAAGACGTTGTGGCAACTCCACCGCAACAAACCATCTCATCATGCAACGATGCTGATCCCATCCTTGCGTGAGCCCGGCCCGGGCAAGGGGTCGATAGCCATACCAAAGCTTGCAGGTGCCTGTACCTGCCCTCATGGCTATCTCTACCCCCTAGATCTGCCTCGCATTCACCGGCTACTGCGACCTATGAAGGCAAAGATCGCCGCCATCCACCTTGCCATCAAGTCTGCGCCATCGTGTGGGTTCACAGCAAAGGCAGGGACATCCAGGTTCACTAACGACAGCAGTGACTCTGAGACCGACGTTCAATCAAATCACACTCGAGATATCAGAAACCAGTATGGACACACGCGATCCCTGCGGACACGCCACAATCAAGTCCCATTATATTTCGGCCGCCGGCTGGTACCCACAGCCTCGTTAATACAGCGATCAGACATTGGAGAAGAGTTAATGGCGGACGGTTCAAAGGCAAACAAGGGCAGCGAAATACTCGTCGCGCGTTTTCGATCGTCGCTCAGGGACATGTTCAAGGAAGTCGTCGAGAAAGTTTGGTGGCAACCATTTTGCGAAGACCACGATCTACCCCTGAACACAGACCCTACTTCGGTCACGGCCAATGGGCTCGTGCCAGGCAGGGCTACTCTGGGAATGGCGTGTGCTTTCGCAGTGGGACGGGTTGTTTCCTGCATTTCAGAAGATGAACCATCACTGATGGAGAAACACTATAATATCATGCCAGCCTACATGCGCAGGTAAGGATATAACAATGATTGCATATAAAGTCGTATCTGGGACGCGTAGAATATTACTGGGCTGTTTCTAAGACCCTTGTTTTATATCTATTCGCGTTTTTAGATTCGCAGTACTCGAGCATGTCGTGGAATTATGCATCTCTCAGATACCCATTGCACAATTGATCGTGCCTCTGCTTGGGATTTGTGCCAGGTACAGGGCGGACCACCAGGTGGGCGTCAGCTAGGGTGCGCCACATTGTTTGCCTCAGTCTTGGAGAATCACTCTTTCTAACATGATGTACAATTGTTCAGGCATTGCGACTTCTTGAGCACCTTTCAACATGCAGGGATAAGACATTTCAACTGGACCATCAATGGGCTTATAATGTCGCATTGCGCATCGAAAGCGCAAACGCCTGGATTGCCATCCTTATACGAAACAGCCCCGCGACGTTTTACACAAACAAACGCTTCCAGTCATTTGTACAGCACATTCAACCACAGCATCGCGCAGTTCTGATTCAGGAATCCTTTGATATCCACATGGACACATCTTTATTTTCGTCGAAGGGATTAAGGCGACATCTGGCGATACAGTGGACGTCAATGCTGATCCAAGATTCCTTGAGGCTACATGAGCGAACGGCAGAAGGAACAACGAGTTCTGGGGATATTGCTGTGAACAAATGCGACGAGGTGATCGAATACATGGCGCGATATTTGTTGGTGGAAAGCGACTTTGAGTGCCGTAAGTTCCACATTTTAAGCCGCGCTAAACTTCATGACATCGGGCTTGGTCTAGCCTTGCACTCGTTGTACGTCTTGGTTACAGGGTCATCAGCGGCCATTGACAATGGGCTGAATCAGGAGTGGGTCAAGTTCATGAGAGCTCACGTCACCAACAACGTTCAACTGGAGGATTTTGATGCAGTTGTCGAAGCATACCGGACATTGACAAATTTGAATGCACTGGCGTTGATGCTGGATGCTGTGGGATTGTATTCCCTATCAATGAAGTTGATCAGGAGGATGCTGCAGGACTTTGATCTTTTGTTCAAAAACACCCAAGAGCAGCTGGGCTATGTATGCGATGTCACGGTATCGAGCCTGGAAACGTATATGCGAGAAGTAGAGCAGCGGCGTATTACCCATGAGTCCAATGATATGTGGTAAGGATATGAGTCGAATTGCGAATCGGCTTAATTTGCAATCCTAGACTCTGTTGGTACTCTTTTGACTCTCTTGAGCTCTCTCCATATTATTTTCATAGGCGATATGACGAGGTTGTGGGTGATTGGGTAGAACTTACTCCGAAGGCGTGCAGGACTGCCTCGTTATTACTGGATAATGACGAGAGTGAGGCATCCATCCATCAGACACGAGGCCAAAGAAGTGTGCAAGATATTGATTCAAGCGATGGTCTTCAAGCAACTCTCTCAAAATCACGACATACCAGAAAGATATTCAGTCTGGGATCTCGACAGCACAACGATGCTGAATCGCCTCTGCCGAACAACCTCGTCGCTCTCTCGTCAGTCAATGAGCAACTCCCTAAGAATCTGAATCGACACACAGTGGACGCGCCCCTTTTTACTCCTGCGAATCGACTTCGATACTCCATGACCCCCATCCAACGACATGTGGGGTCGAGCCGAAATGAAGTCCACTACAGTGAATTGACTCCAGACCTCGAGGAGGCATCGTTTTGCAACGCAAATACAGCATCTCTTTCACTTGTTGACTCAGAGGAAGATAACGCGGAACAGGAAGTGGTGGATGGCGATATGGCATCGGCAGATTTTGTTGCATCGCGAGCAGGACATTTCCAAGACGAGGACTATATTCAGTCGAGCGCTCCCAGCGGCAGTGATGTTTCAGATGAGACTAGAGATCAGAACGGCGAGCAATACGTGAGCGAGCCGCCAGAGATCGTAGAACTGAGCGACACCACGGTCGACAGCGAAGACAACTGGACTGAAAATGTCGCATCTAGTAGACTGCGGTCGGAGGCTTTGAGCAGCGGCCATGGCAATGAAAGGGGCAAAGACACTGAGGTATCGAGCGGTGAAGAGAGTTCTCATGAAGCCTTTGGGTCGATCAAACGCGGCGTTGCAGCATGCGAGAGGCGGGATGTCAGGAACAACCAGCCGAAAATAGACAACACATTGATACTTCCAAGCAAGGGAAATGGTGTCAGTACGCAGCTGTCCCAGGCTTCGCGGTCGAGCCGACGTCGGTCTTTATCTCTGGCAGAGCCACCTGCACGACTACCAGAGTTAAGCCAGCGGGTATTGCAACATAGGCGGCGTATACTTTTAGCGTCATCTGAAAGCTGGGAGGATCAATGGTCAGAAGGAGACAGTGACTATGAGCAAGCACCATCAAGGCCAATCTTGAAACGGCGTTCGGTCGCGACATCTACCCGCACCACTCAGCAAACGGGATCGCGCTCAATACCCCGTACACGTCTTGAATACAGACCCAATGAAACTGACAGGAAGCGCCTACTGAACCGCACGGACGACTTGACAACGTGGAGGGCGAAAAGGCTCAAGACATATACCGATGGCTACAAAGAGAGCCTTCTGCACAAGTCTGAGAGTCCTAGTACGCGGACCGAAACAGATGAAGAACAGGAGCATACAAGTGTGTATTCAGGAAACGGGAGTGCTGAGGCCTCTGACGACGTCGATCAGACGCCGGAGGGACTTGAGACAGACAGGTGGTCCTCGGAAGAAAGCTGCGGTGGAGAGGAATACCAAGAAGAGGAGGATGAGGCGATGAATGTCTTGATAGCGGAGAGCACTTTCAGAGTTGGCGCACCACTCCCGGAAACGGAGCCAGATGAACTCTCCTTCTGGATATGATCAGGCAAAAGTGTAATGTTAAAAAGCAGTCTTGGTGACGTAGATTGTTTTTTGTTGTTCAATTTTTTTTATTTGTTCTGGAGCTCCACATTCTGCACAATTGCCAACTTGTCACTGTCACCCAATCCTCCCACTACATCGCCATGGTCGCCGAGAAGAAGAACTTCAAGCACAGCGACATTGAGACCCTGCGCTCTCGTGTCATTGTGGAGCGCGATCGTGTTACCAGCGTATGTTTCGTCCGCCGTCACAGCCGAATGGCGCTTTTGCAGCGACACACAGCAGCGGAATGCAGAAGACCCTTCTTAGCTGGCTAATACAATTCTCATGATTGCTATCTCGATCTAGACCGCCTCAACCGACTTTCCTCACAACTACCCTGGGGTTGATCTGGCGTGGGACTTTGAAAAGTTCAAGGAGGTAACTACATAACTACAACTGAAAAGAGTGCTCGATATCCTGATCAGCTCGATGATATGAAGTCCGAATGCGCCCTCAGCCTAGAAACACCTGCTAACTTGATGCCACTGCCGTGCTCTGATCGACAATAGAACTTCAAGATCAAGATCAACCGCCTCTCAAAATCCGAAATGGAGTTCGACATGATCGGAGTAGACGCAGCGATTGCCAACGCCTTCAGAAGAATTTTGATTGCAGAGGTCCCAACGATGGCGATTTCGAACGTCTTTGTCATGAACAACACATCAGTAGTCGTGGATGAGGTTTTGGCGCACCGTTTGGGACTTGTGCCCATTTTGGCAGATCCTACCAAGTTTGATTTCAAGGCCAAGGATGAGACGTCAACGGATCTCAACACAATTGTTTTCAGACTTTCTGCTAAATGCAAACACAACCCCGCAGCCTCCGCTACAGAGACGGACCCACTCAAGAAATATATCCATTCCAGTGTTTACTCTGGCGATCTAGTTTGGGATCCCAAGGGTGATCAGGCTGAGCGCTTCAAGGATTGCCCTATCGCACCTGTCCACGACGACATTGTGATTGCAAAGCTGCGGCCAGGACAGGAGATCGATGTTGAGGTGCACTGTGAAAAGGGACTGGGACAGGATCACGCCAAGTGGTCACCAGTAGCTACAGCGACATACCGCCTGTTGCCAGAAATTTTGATTAATGGAGAGATTACAGGCGAGGACGCCGTCAAGTTCCAGTCGTGCTTCCCTGAAGGCGTTGTTGATATTATGGTCGAAAACGGAGTCAAGAAGGCGGTAGTCGTGAACCCAAGGAAGGATACTGTGTCAAGGGAGGTTCTTCGCCATGCAGAGTTCGAGAACAAGGTCAAGCTGACCCGTGTTCGTGATCACTTTATCTGTAAGTCAGGATCAAAACAGGATCAAAATGTCGACGGGAAGCATTGATCTTTAAAGAAACGAAAACTGACATCTATTCTGTTTCCCTTTCATCTTTTTAGTCTCTATCGAATCCGTTGGGTCAATCGAGCCCCAGGACTTGTTGGTGCAGGCTGTGCAGGTGCTCATGGACAAGTGCGCGCAGGTTAAACGCGCTCTCCAGGCTACGCTCCAGTCCGAATAATGGTTGAGATCGTTTCTTTAGCATCGTCATCTTCATCATCTTCATCACCATCACATAGTCATGTCACCCTCCTCTGCCTTTCGTTTCCTGCATGTTATAATAATACACCTTTTTCAAGAGTAATAATGCCTCTTTTACGGTTGACTGTGTGGACTTGCTGATAGGATGAAGTAATGGTGGTTTATTGATGTTGTTGACTCATGATGGACCGCAACTCCCGACTACGCTCTCTTGCCCGTTCCACGCAGCTCTTCAGCAACGCCTGTGAACTCGATGCAGCGCCGACCTTTGAGACTGCGCACAGCTGCCCATGCTCGTCGAGAGTGACAGAGATCTGACCTTGACTAATTGATTCTTCAGCAAAGTTGGGATCTGCAAGCAGCGTCAAGGTGGTATCAAATAGTGCGAACGATGAGCTCAGAGGTGTCCTTGATAGATTCAACTTGAATGAATTCTCGTCATTGGCAGATTCTGATCCAGATACTTTGACAACGCCCTCTTCGTATGTTGGTTTGCGAATGCGGACTAAAAACAGGTAACAGTATGTTCATACACGTATTAGCCATGTTGATAAATCGCGATATTGAAACCCTGCCTACTTATACATCAAGTGATTGTGGCATACCATTGGTGAGAGCAGCCATGACAGAGGCCAAGGCGGCGTCATAAATGTTTCCATCATAGCTCACGCAGACAACATCGACCCATAGTGCCCAAACAGCCTTGCTCTCCTCGATACACAAATCCTTGAGATTCAGAACGCTGCTCTCCTTCAAGACGCGGTTAATTGCGTCGGATACTACCTGGGCCTGCTCACTTGGAGGGCCTGGTTTGAAAGCACTAGAGCAGATGGGCGAAAGATCGACATTTGGCACTAAACAGAGGGAGAAAAACGCAGAGCTGACGGGGGTCAGACAGATTTTTTTCAACCTCTAGGTCAATGCTGTAAAAGGTTGACTGGGGTACGCACCAAGGTAGCCCTGATCGGGAGCATCCAGTTTGGGCTCAGCAACTTCAGCCTTGACTCCGCAAACAACAGTGGTGCCACCGATGCGGACCATGGCAGAACCGTTGGCGGTAGTGATCACTCCGTAATGAACTGTGGTGGGGCGAAAGCCATTGAGCAGACGACCATCGGGGCGCACTCCTTGTGAGATGAATTTGCGAAAGTATTCAGTTGGATGTAATTTCTGGAAGGTCGATGCGGAGAATGTGAAGGCGGGCGACGTGGCCAGGCTTGTTGATGCCATGGTAAATATGCTATGCTAACGTGCGCTGCGTGGAAAGGTGCTGGCTCTCTTGACTCTTGCGCGCTTCCCTTTTTTTTTTTTTTATTGTTGTGGGTAATTGCTACGTGACTCGCACTCAGAGGAACATGTCACATGATGCACAAGACGCGTGGAGGCTGGCCAATGAAACATCACGATCGCCATAGTTGGGTAGTTGCAACTATGGCGATCCTGGGGTTTCATCTGTTGGTCTGGATGAGAGTGTATGCAAGGAAGGGCAAGAGTAGACGAAGTGGGGGGTATAGGTTGGAATATGGAACGGCATTGGATAGAAATAACCGTTGTGTTCGCGTGTTCGTGTTCACCCTAGTCAATAAAGATCTTGAGACAGTTAGGAAAACATCGGGCTTTCAGCCGCCGGGTTAGAGTGGCAACCAAGCGAGTGAGGAAAGCAAATATATAATCGTTCCCCTTCTCCAACCTCCACTTTTTCCGTCCCTCTATCGCCACTGCTTTAATCACTTTTATCCCTCGTTATTTATCTTGGTCGGTTCGATTTCAAGAACTCAAATCCGCACGCCCAACTCGCCAGCATCTCCCAACCACATCGCAACTAGCACGAAAGAAGTTTTAGAGATGAAGTTCCCATCCTTCATTCTCTCTCTTTCGGCTGCATCCCTCCTCCTCTCATTCCCACCCTCGCATCCTCCTCTTGTATCCTCCCAGCGTATTTCACGTGTGCTGAATAATGTGAAGGTCATATCTGATGGCGGTGTCTCCGTGGGTGGATACAAACATCACCACCTCCAGTTTCAGGAGCCGATTATTCGCTCTGCGGATTTGGTCGACAATGTGATTGAAAATGCGTATTGGATCGATTTTCATGACCAGTTTGATCAGCATTCAAGGTTTTCAGAACTTGTCAAGATACACTCGGGAATCACTATGCGACATGAGTTTTGGGACGTGTTGAATGCAGTATCGATCACTGTCAGAGATGACAAGGTCTTGAAAGAAATTCTTGACCAAATACCCGGAATCAGGATGGTCGAGCCTGTGGTGAGTAGTGGTCCTTTTTTTTTTTTGAGCTCCTGCTCGAGCTCTTGAATAAGCAGATTAAAGTTGTACTGACTTGATTACACTCGTTTCTTTATCTTTCAGGTTATGCATGAGCGACCGGATTTTTCCCAAGAGCAAGTCCCCGCCTCTGCTCAGGGTGGTCCTCAGTTGAAGATATATCCAGTGTATGATCCGGTCCTGTTTCTCCTAGTGTTCAAAATCCTCAACACGGATTGGGTGTATTTTCAAATTTCTGATCATATACGAAGCGTTATTTTAAATACAACGATAGTCATGATCTCACCGGCGTCAAGGAAGTACACGAATCGCTCAAACTATTCGGAAAAGGCATCAAGATTGGTATCATCGACTCTGGGGTCGACTATCGTGTGAGTCACGTATCCCTTTCAACCATCGCTGAGGATACGTTACTTTCCACATCCATGACAATATGTAATACTAAAACCGTATTTTCTATTATGATTTAATATTGAAAACCAGCACCCAGCTCTTGGTGGATGCTTTGGGCCAGGATGCAAGGTCGCCTATGGAGCAGATTTGGTTGGAGACGATGGAAACACTCCTGATGATGATCCAATGACCGAATGCGACGGACATGGCACCCACGTCGCAGGTATCATCGCAGCTAATGATACCAGCTTCACCGGCGTGGCTCCTGAAGGTAACAAAACCGCTCGAACAATGCATTGAAAATGAATTTTCGTTTATCTAACGCTGTCTGTTTCTATCTGGCCCACTTTAGCAACTCTTGGCGCCTACAGAGTGTTTGGGTGCAAGGGTGGCACAAGCAACGACTTGATCATGATGGCTCTACTCCGTGCTGCCAGCGATGGAATGCATATCATCAACCTTTCGCTTGGAGGCCCAGGCGGCTGGCGCCAGGATCGTGAAGCTCGTCTCGCGGATGCATTGGCCAGAAATGGAACCATCATTGTGGCAGCTATGGGTAATGAGGGTCAGATGGGACTCTTCCAGTCGTCCTCACCCGGTGTTGCCGATTCTGTCATCACCGTCGCGTCAACCGAGAATGAGTCCAGGAGTAACATGTACTTTACTGTTGATCAGACAGCACTCACGCGCCAGAGTCTAAACGACAGCGATGTGCCAATCACGGTGAACGAAGAAGGTGCGAGCGAATCTGCAAGCAGTGAGGAGCCTCGTCCAATTCTGTATGTTGGTGATGCCAATATGGACCTTGCAAATTCGACACTCGTTCAGATCTCGCCAGGAACTTCTGGCCAGGTCAAAGATGATGCGTGCACAACAATCACCACGGACTTGACCGGTAAAATCGCACTGATCCGTCGCGGCGACTGCACATTCAGGATCAAGATTGCAAACGCGGCCATGGCCAACGCTACAGGAGTCATTTTAATGGACAATGTGCCGTCTAATGGATTTGCTGCGGACACCGCAGGTGCAACGATTAAAGTCAGGTGCATCACATTGGACGACGGCGAATATCTGCTGCAGATGATCCAGGGGGAAAAGAAGGAGGTGGAAGGGATCAAACTTGCTCCGGGCAATGGTCCCAAGAAAGTCTATAACCCAAACGGAGGCTTTCTATCCATCTTCTCCTCGATGGGGCCCGACTCTGAGCTGAACCCAAAGCCAGATATTTCAGCGCCAGGCGGACAGATCTGGTCGACATTCCCCGTCAAGGTAAGAGAAACAAACTGAATTCACCCCTTGAGTCTGAAACGTAACATTCCAGCTGTCTGTTAAATTAACGACTTTATATATAAATATCCATCCTAAATAGCTTGGATCATATGCTTCACTCTCAGGCACTTCGATGGCTACGCCTTACATCGTGGGATGTGTCGCACTTTACCTCGAGGGTCGTCCCAATGCAGACCGCTCGGCCAACGCCATCAAGACCGCTTTTCAAAACACTGCCCAGCCGCGCATGCAGCAGAAGGGCTTTGAGGGATACGCCTCCGTCACTCAACAGGGCGCCGGATTGCTCAGCATGATGGATGTCCTCAATACCCAGGCCGTCGTCACACCATCCCGCATCGCTCTCAACGATACTGTAAACATGAACTCGGCTCAGATGATAACTGTCACCAACAACGGCAAGACCCCTCTAGAGTACGTGATCCAGGTCATCCCAGCCGCGGGAGTGCAGCCCTTTGGCAAGGATATGACGATCGAGAAGACCCCCCAGCTTATCGCCGCTGAGGCCTCGGTCGAGATTCCCCAGAGCAATATTACTGTCTTACCTGGCTCATCTGTCACTGTCAATCTGACATTCACTGGCCCCAGCACCGATCCCTTAAAGTACGTCATCTACTCTGGGTACGTACGCTTCACTCCCGCGACTGTCAGTGTAGAGTCTCCTGTGATTCATGTGCCGTATATGGGTATGCAAGGTGACTACAAGACGGTCAATATCCTCGAGCCATCCTTCGGTCTGCGCATTTTCGATACCCGCGGACGTCCTCTCCGTGCCCATTCCAATTTCAAATCGGTCGATAGTAGCACCTCTGCAGACCAGGCCGATAGTGGCGCCTTTGCAGACCAGGTTAGCTCTTCGCCCTCTCCTTCGCCCTCTCCTCCGCCTGCCACTGGCAGTCGCGTTCGCAAAAACCCTGGAACTATGAAGATCGTGTTCCGCATGATTACTGCCAGCGAGATCCTTGTCCTAGACCTGGTGTCTGACCAAGGCGATGACCCTTACCAGGTCAAGAGTTACGGTGTCCTCCATGGTGGTATTGCACGCTACATTCCAAGGAACGATCTGATAGAAGGAAATGCGTTCCAGGTCATGGGGTGGGACGGACTGCTGCTGAAGGAGGATGGAACGTCGACAACAGCGGTGAATACAACGGAGAGACAGAACTACAGGCTACGAGTTTCACTACTGAAGCACTTTGGAAACCCAGATAATGACATGGACTTTGAGTCGCATTTGTCGGCGCCATTCTCCCTGTGAAATCAGCGGTGGAATAGGCGAATTTTGGGTCCATAAACCCCTGCATAGACTACCTGCAGAACCATTGGCGCTCACTACACCCAACATGATAACCATATAGAAATGTAGAAATAAAGCCGAGGGCTGCCATAATATTTCCACGGTCACATGAAATGTGTATTACAAATAGAAGCATGAAGCAATGCCATTAAAACGAGTGCTCCCATTGAATATTAAACACTGTTCTTCAATCTGCATCCAACAATCTGTAATGGCTGACACTGCACAAGAGCTGCCCAAAGAACTGGATCTGGACAGCTTGGTCCATCTCGAGAACATGTAGGTTCGCAGTGGAACCTGTACAGGTTCAAGATGTAGTCCATTTCAAGATTAGATCAAATCAGATCAGATCAGATCATCACACACAAGCAACTGCGAGGCTCCCAACCCTAACCCTTTTTCGTTTGTTGCTGGTCAGGTTTGTTGAGTATGGCCGAGAGGATGGCCTGGCGGCGGGAGTGAGGAACGGGGTAATCGAAGGGAGGGTCATGGGCTGTGAAAAAGGATTCGAGCTCTCTCGCGAAGTTGGTTATTACGCAGGTTGTGCCCAGCTTTGGAAGGCTCTTGCTCAATTGGACTCTGAGCGTATTTCAGAGAAGTAAGCCAATGACAATTGCAAGCAAAAACCTCTTTTTGTTTTTAGCCTGCGCCCCCTCTAATGTATTATTATTTTTCCTCCCTCGGATGGCGTTTCAAAGGACTCTAAAGAAAATCAATTCACTTCAGGACCTAATCGACTCGTTCCCGCGCCAAAATCAATTGGATGACGACGTGATTGCACTTTTGGACAGGATTCGCGGCAAATTCAAGACGGTGGCATCTGCAATGCAGACTACCGAGCGATACGCAGAGGCGCCTAAAAGCAAGATGTTTTATTAACACTGGTTGTCTCTCCCGGAAACAACCATGTGGATCTTATCATCTTTGTGACCCTGCATATCCTTTCCCGCCTGACTTGGTACAGGCATGTCTCGCAGTGGTTGTTATGGGTACCAGCATCTGGGTGGAATGGTACGTCTGCAGCTGGATGGCGGGCAATTGCGTGCGCACGGGCTGGCGCTATTCTTCAGATGCGGCTAGCGTGGGACACCGGACCCTAGGAGCGTTACAGGAACAAGAATATGTTAATACGTCGAATACATTAGCCGGGCATTTGCTCTCTTTGCGCTTAATAAACAAAGCACTTCCTAGAAGATGGGGAGCTGTTGCCTGGTAAACTTTGAGCACAGTGGAGATAGAGAGCATTACATGGTTGGTGAGCGGGAAATAGTTGCTCACACGACCAACTTTTCCAGTGCCAGTGCGGCTGTTTGGACGGAGATTTAATGAAGGTAACGGGATAGGTAAAAATAGTCAGAAATGCAATTTCATAAGTGGTTGCCACTGGTTCAGATTTCAAAGCACATCCGACACCCGACGAGAAAGCCCCCTGTCGCCAGCTGCGCCATGCAGTCTTTGTATTGTTAATACGTACACTCGAACAGATCCAGGGCCCTTCAAACATACACCATCGCTTCCCCTTTTCCGTCTAAAAACCGTTTTTGGGGAAAGAGGGGCGGCCTGACGGTTGAGCCTGCGAGGTTTGTAATGTTTGCACACAAGGCAAATTTACGCTTGTTGGCCAGATTAGGAAAAGACCTGCTGGACCCTCATTTGCTGTTTTTGAACGGCGGCGGACAAGGCGAGGGCTGAAGGAAATGAAATAAAGACACGGCGGATGTGGTTATGTGAGCCTGAGGCACACCGATCGAGCGAACGCCTGATCGGCACACTCACACTCAGGTCCTCGGAGAAGAGAGAGAGAGACAGGTGTGGGCATGCATGCCATTCATTGAACACGTCGTTGCTTTGCCAAGAGGGCGAGGATATGGTGGCAACTGAGTGGATGCCCTGGGTGTTGAGCGTAATTTATTGTGGGCGAGGCGGTACTCGACGAAATCACGGCGGGGGGATGGGCTAGGGCAAAACAAGGTGCAGACAGACCACAAAGGAACGGGCCTGCGTGTGTGCTTTAAAATACTGGGTCCGTACTTTCTCCCGCCCCCTCTCTCCTCTCTCTCTTCTCCTCCTCACCTCTCCCCTGCTGCATTCTCCCCTGTGTCGCAGCAGAAAGCAATTGACGCCCCCCTCCTTTCCTGTCCCCATCACATCCCACTTGCTCTTTTCGAGGAAGCAACCAAACACGCACAACGGCAGCACTCGTTCCTGATTCCTCTCATCCCCCCACTTCCCATTCACATTCACATCTGCATTCACATCTACAGCCATGCCCCGCAAATACGGCACCACTGTCCATGTGAGCAGTCGCTGGCCCTTGATGCTGCGTCTCAAAGGCACCGTTATCCTCCAGATCTGGTGGCAGGTGATGCTGGTCGGTATTTACTCTGCAGTGGTCTATGTGATTAGTAGATACACTGGCTGGAAGATGGGCTATTCCCTGGTAAGCAAGTGGGGCCCACTCGAATGCACTACCTGCACTGCCACATGGCTCTTACAGAACAAAAGCAATTGACCGTTAGCCTGTTGCCTCTCAATTGCATACGCATATGGATCTAGAACCTGGTCTCAGTCATGGGCATGGTCGTCTCCCTTCTGCTGGTCTTCCGCACCAACACCGGTAAGCATCCTTGACGATCGCCCCGGATCGCCTTTGTCAGTTGTCATGCGCTGCGCCACCATCTACGGCTCGTGTGTTACAAGCAAAAACATGCATGTGCATGCATCCACTTGTTAATCAACAGTCCATTCGATTTGTGCAACCTTAACTTAGCATACGACAGGTATTGGGAGGGGCGTCGTTTGTGGTCCCAGATGACACTCTGCATCCGCAACTTGACCCGCGGTATCTGGGTCTGCGTTGCCGAGTCCGAGACCCGCGACCTTCTCGAGAAAAAGTCTGCGATCAACCTCCTCATCGCCTTTTCATTCGCCACCAAACACTATCTGCGCGAGGAGTATGGCTACAACTACGATGACATGGTCGACTTGCTCAGTCACATTCCAAAATACTCCATCCCTACATCGACCCAGCCCATGGACTGGCGTGTCGATATCCCCACTGATCTCGAGTCGATTTCCCCTGCAGGTCATCTCCAACCCCCTCAGAACCTGCCACAGAATCAGCAACAAAATCAACCCTCCCAATTGTCGTCCCTGTCACCCGCCGGCGGGCGTGTCAGCGGAACGTTTGCCCAAGGCCTCCGAGGCCGTCGTGCATCAAGGCAGCAAGCACTCGCTTTTGACTTTTTGACGCCAACCAACATCCCTGTCGAGCTGTCCTACTACATCGGAAGCTACATCAAAAGCTGCAGCAACAAGGGCAAGCTCGACCCTGCTACACTCACCATGATGAACAATGCCCTGGTCTCTTTGGTTGACTGCTTGACCGGATTCGAGCGTATCTTGCGCACCCCCATCCCTCTTGCCTACTCGATCCACTTGCACCATGCTACTTGGATCTATCTCCTGGCTCTTCCCTTCCAGCTGGTTGCCAACATGGGTGGACTCATGATCCTTGCCACCATGCTCGCTGCGTTCACTCTCCTGGGAATCTTGGGTATCGGTTACGAAATTGAGAACCCCTTCAATGACGATTACAACGATTTGCCTCTGGATGATTTCTGCAAAGTGATCCAGGCCGAGGTCGATACCATGGTAGCAACACGCGCACCTGTCCCTTCAGACTGGATCTTTTCCGAGAACAATTACCCTCTCGCCCAGTCGGATCTGTCCGCCAAGGAGTTGTCAGAGCTCACCTTGGAGCAGGTGCATGAAATTATGGCATCCGATATCCCACCTCACCTGGCTGAGGAGAGAGAACAGGCTCGTAGGTCGTTTCAGTACACTCGAGCGGTTACTGGAAATGGCAGAGGGACCGCGACAGGAGCCGACACCACCACTTCTGGCACGACCTTGACCAAAGTCAACTCAAACATCAGTTCGGTCCGTGAGAAGAAGTAGGAGGGCGGCAGCTATGTATTCATACCATCATACACTTTTGCATATTGTTCATCACTTCTGTTTAGGAAGGAGAGAGAAAAGCCATTAAAAAATATTATAATAATACCATCGATGCTACAAACTAAACTAAAACCAGGCGATTAGCGCCATGACTGTCGCGTGTCCAGATCCAAGCTAAAGTGCCACACTGATGCTCCTGCTGCTGTGTCTGCATCTGCGTCTCTGCGGCGATAGACATCAAAGCACCATGACCAGACCGTTCGATAGCCCAGGCGTTTTGAGCAGGTCCAGATGTGGTCCCAAACTCGAACAGAGAAACGCGTCCATCGCACAGGGTGCACATTACCATAGAACCTGAGCTGTTGACCTTGAACGTATGTATTGCTTGTATTGCCTCTTCTCCATCTCCGCCCACTACGCTGCTGGGAGCTCTGCCTGAACCAGTATCGGACGCGTTAGGGCCTTGCGTTACCATTCCCGACCACAGATTGTGAGTCCCCACACCTGCGTCTGTCTTTAGTATGTTGTTATCGTTCAAAGAAGGATGAACAATGAGTCCACGTTGAGGACATACACGAATTCGATACATGAATTGCCCTGTCTCTCGACTCCACACGCAGAGCATTCCTTCCATCTTGGAGTTTGTGACAATGACCGTGTCTGTAATGGCTATCTTGGAAGCATAATGCTGATACAACATATCCTCGAATCGATAATGGTCCTTTGATGGTAGCGGTTCGTCCAGATCCATGACCAGTTTACCGGTCGTCTTGTCGTGGATTTGATAGCCTTCGATGATCGATCCTGAGCCGACGAGAGAACCATGGATCGCGACCGCATAGACTCCGAAGCCGAAATCACGAGAGAGAAAGAGGTTAGGGATCAGTCGAAGTAACGATCCAGAGGGCGCATCCCATACTCGTACAGTGTGGTCAGATCCTCCACTGACGACTGATGTGTTCTCGATAGCGACTGCTATTGGTTTTGCAAAAAGAACCAGGAAAGCCAACGGAGAGTAAGCGAGATGTTGCAGTGCCTATCAAACCTGGAATGGGGGGGGGTTCAAGTGAAAAGCTTACCGTTGACCCAGCCAACATGTCCCAACAACACTCTCCGGCTCCGGATGGGATATCCACATTCTTGAATCTTTCTTGCAAATGATCCTGTATCCCTTCGTCCTTCTTTGCTGTCTTTGCTCTCGGCGCAGCACCACGCTTGATCAATGTCCCATACCCTGACTGTCCCATCGATCGAACATGAAACCAGAAAAGTGCCCTGATCGTTCACGGCCATTCCTGAGACGAGATCTTGATGGCTATTAACGGTGTCGTCGATATCTACAGCTTCTTGAAGGGACCAGCTCAAGATCTGGATGAGCGGGCGCGATCGGCTGCGATGTGTTCGAACACCTATCCGGGCTTGAGGGACCAGACAGATGTCAGCATAGGTGCAAAGGTTGCAGCAAAGAGCGTCTGTCAGCTCAAGTATGGACGAGGGCTGGTCGATCTCGGGTGAGGCATGTGCATCTGCGGGGCTATGGACCACCATAGGAGGTTCATGGATCGAAGAGGCACTGTCGTTTCGATGAAGATACATCTGTTCCTGAGGATTGTGGTCACGGATATGGTCAAGGGTATAGTTATGGAGATGATGCTGATGCTGATGAGGATGATCGTGTTCTGAAGATCCCTGTAGGTGGCCTTGAACCTCGACAGATTGCGTGGAATCTGTAGAATCCTGTATCAAAATCGCGGGTGGTCGACAAGGCTCCACAGCCAACATCAGCCCCCTCTTGCTAAGCCAGCCGTGCTGGACACTATATGTCTGCTTCCATGTACCGTCGTCACCTCCATATCCGCTCAAGTCGCGATTGATGGCTATCCCAGGAAACGCAGAAAGCGTTGCATCGTGCCAAAGGAGATCCTCGTACGCCTTGATTATGCTGTACCAGTGTTGGCAGATGCCATACAGCTTGGTTAAAGCGGTAGGATGGAGGCGCGCAACCTGGAGGAATACATCCAAGAGCAGTTCGTTAGGGAGTTGCGATGGCGAAGACGTCGTTGATGGCGGATCTCTTGTAATGTCATAAATCGTGGACGAGATTTGTGGGGGCATGGTGGAGAGTTGGTTATGGGATTTGCAAAGCGCGGATGAGTGAGTGCAAGAAAGACCCATTTTCCTTTTCTTTTAATTAATCCGGTCAGTTGTGTACCCTATTGGTTATGTCAAATGCAAAACGTGTACCGCCCTGGCGCTTGGTTTTCGTGTCAACATTCTGGCGTCTCCTTTGTCAAAGATCGAAAGATCGAGGGTTCTAAAGGCTTTATGGTTCATAATACTACAAGAAAATTTCAAACAACAACAACAACAACAACAACACTTACAACCAAAGAGAGAAAACAGAATAAAAAAAGGGTGGTTTCAATAAATAACAAAGTGTGCTATGGGGCATCTATCCTTGTCATCATCAGCGCAAGACTTGGGCATCATGAAAGACGATTCTCTACTACGTGCAGGTGTTGGGGAGAGCAAAGCTCTCGAAGCGGAAGCTTCCAAGGGGTGAGTTGGCACCAATCACCTTAGCCTTCAGTCCCAAACCACGCTTGGCAAACGCCTTCCAGATGTCGCACTGGTACCTGCCATCCGTCACGATCTTCTCCGCCTGGAGAATGGCATCACGGGCCTGGATAAATGAAGGCATGCAGGGCTGAAGCTTCATACCATCCACAACCAGCTGCAACACCAGCGTGTTTGCGAAGCTAGTCGTGTCCTCTGTATACCAGTCGTCAGTGAAGGGAAGGCGCAGGTGCAAGTTCTGGTAGACCTCAAACAGCATCTCAGCCCAGACTTCGCCTTTAGCATGCACTCCCCAGTATGCGGGGCCATCCATGACCTTGAATGTCTCTGGGTTAGTCGCCATCGAGGTCGAGTAAGGGAAGCGACGGATGCCCTGACCGCCATTAGCATACGAGCCCATGTCAAACTCAGACTCGTAGTTGTGGCTAGCATTCTGTCGGAACATGGTGGCAAAGAAATCGCCCCATCCCTCGCCCATTCCACCAGCCTCGCCCCATCCCAGGCATCCAGAGTTGGCAGGACCTCCAGTCAAACGAGTAGAGATGCCGTGGGCGTACTCGTGAATGATGATGCCGCTCTCGAGATCACCATCACGGGCAATTTCTGTCACATCCCAGACATACATACGCATCTGGCCGCGCTGGCCATCTGGGGGTGTAGCAAAGTTCGCGTTATTGTATCCTGATCCATCCTGAGCATTGGCAATGACAGCATCGCTACCCAGACCACCACGTCCAAAGTTGTTCTCTTGGAAGTTGCCAGCCGCTTCATCAAAGCCATAGTGATGGAAGACATCATGAACCTGGTTGTTCCAGTAAAAAAGATTCGTGATGGCTGCGTCGACGTAGGTAACGGGATCCTTGTCAAAGTCGATCTTGAAATCAAACGACAGCTTGCCATCCTTGCTAAGCTTGCCCTCGGGCTTTGGGTTGTTCTCCCAGTCATTTCCGTTCCTGCGGTTCTCACCAGCGTAGACGTTGTTTCCAATGGTGGTTGTGAAGTTCTTGTTCTGAGCCTGGCGGTTCCATCCCAGAGGCGAAGCGTACTTGTGCTCAGGGTCGACCACCAACTTGCGCTCCCCATCGAGGGGATCGTTCACGCCCATGGGGTAGACGTTGTAGGTCGCGTCCGAGACCCAATCGATGACCTGCATGACTTTGCCAGTCTCGGCGTTGACCTGGACATGGAACCAGTTGTCTGTGTCCTTCATCTTGACCTGGAAGTCGTAGACGAGCTCCAGCGTGCCTGCCTCGGTTTGGATATAGGCCTGGTCAACAGGGACCTTGCCATCGGCGGTGAGAGGGCAGTTGGTCATGACGACCTCAGCCTTGTCCGAGTTGAGAGAGTAGGTTGTGGTGATGTCCATGTCCTCGGGGCGAGGGATTTCGACGTTGAGGAACCTTGCAAAGGACAGGAGGGCATCCTGGGGCGAGAGCTTAGCCTCTGTCTCTGGGCCCTTGATAGTCATCTGGAGGAGTGGAGAGAATGGGCAATCAGGTTAGTCCAGCTGTCTCGGTTCGCTGTGTCTCGAGTTCGTCCTGCTGGCCACACACGCCAAAAAAGGAAGCGATCGCATTTCTGCTCTTCTGTTCCGCTGTTTATGTCAATAGATAATACGACTGTGGTTGCCACCATTCCTCGCGCCCCAATGTCTCTTTGTCAGCCTTGATGGTCATCCGACTTTGTGGCGCATCCCACCCTTTTAGCCACCCATGAACGATCCCAAGTTGAGCAGTGCTTTGGAAGCGAATTGGTGGTGTCTTGTCTTTTAGCGCGGTCGGTAAGGCATCCCGTATTTTTTTTTTTTCACAGAGCAATTGAGCTCACATTACCTGACTGCGGGCACTGCTACGACGTCCCCTGCCTCCAAAGGTCAACTGACGACCTTGCTCCACAATGGTCTCTGACTCTTGCTTGATCCAGTCCTTGATTGACAGCGACTCGGGGTCTTTGCGGCCCTTGTAGAACGAGTCTCCAAAAGAGATCACATTGCCATGCTTGTCAACGTTGACATTGATGTCGCCATTGACGACCTCGAGACCATCGACTACCTGACGCAGGTAGACATGAGTCACGCCATTGTGCTTGGAAGTGTAGGCATTCTTGACAATGTACTCGGACAAGGTCAGCTGCTGCTCCACAAAGTCGGTGGCGACCTTCTTGGGGTTCAGAGCTGACCCAGTAAAGAAGGCTTGGTCGGCAGCAAAGCCTGCGGTAGCCGAGGGGGCGTGGTACTCCTGGTGGACCAACTCTGGGCCAAAGGGCTGGACGCGAGCGCGGTGAGCAGCCGTTGTGCTGGCCACGGCAAGCATGGCGGCGAAGAGCGAGTAGGACTGGGTCTTGGAGAACTTCATGGTGGAAGCTGGTATTTGGAAAAGAAGTATCCTAGACAGACACTGTCGAGAGTGGTGGTGGGGTTGAGAGGACGAAAAAGGCTGTGTCTGTAACAGACAGAGAGAGAGAGAGGAAGGTTGAGGTAAAAGTGGGCGTGAAGAAGATAAAGAAAGAAAGGAATAAAGAAAAAGGAAGGACGGATGGGAAATGCCTCAACCTTATTAATGAGCTTGGGACGTGCTGCGAAGTCCATCTCGCACTGCACTGGACGCTGGACATCAGTGCGGAAATCAAGGTGATTGAACCGAGCTCTGGTTCCAAAGAGACCCATACACATACGGTTTTTATCTGTAAAGATATCAAACAAGGAACCCGACATGCCCTCCAAGATTGCTACTGGAGCATCCGCCTACTTGCAGCCACCTATGTCTTCTCAACCCGGGAAGTGGGGCATCGCCATGCCCGATTAGCTGTGTGTCCCCGTCGCAGTTCTTGGCAAGAAATGCAGTAAGGGATCCAAGCCGTGAGATGACGGCCTATTCTTATGTTCTTTCTGCGCCCCCCTCCCTCCCTCCTCTGCGAACAACCCATTTGCCCATCTCCAGCGTTGTTCTGGCATGCGTTCCCGCCGTCTTTTTTCACTTTCTTTGGCCATGCAGAGACACACTCACGCATAATTGCCCTCTTCCCTCCCCTTTATTTGTTGCTTCTTGTGGAGATGAGCCAGCGGCTGTGTGCCGGCAAGGGAAAATCGCATCCAAAACAGGACACGATAGCGCGTACTCCACACAAATCAATCCCGACCATGTTCTTCCAGCGACACGTTCTTGCAGATTCACCCTCCGTGCCTCAACTGCGAAACGCGCAGTCGATCCGCCAATAGTCTAGCGTGCTGTCCCTCATCCCAATAACAATAAGCACGATAATAGTGTGTATTTAATCAACTATACTCTCATTGCTACCTCTATGCCGCGACTCACCGTCACTACTGAAGATCAATGCCCTCAATCTCGAGTTGGTGGGATCCCTGCTGGAAGGACGACTCGGCCAAGCCAAACTCATGCATCAAACCCACCATATCGCCGCTCCACACCCGCATCATCAGGGACCGCATCTTCTCCTTGGCATACATGTCCACTGCCTCGTCTCCTGTCATCGATTCCACAATCTGCTGCACCCATGGCTTGGGCTTCGGGTATGTCTTTACAACAATGTTCTCAACTTGCATATCCGAAGGCAATCGGCCAGCGCTCTTGTGGGCCTCCAGACCATAGTCTCCGGCCAAACGTACAGCCTGCGATAGGCCACCGAGTTTGTCTACCAATCCAGCTATAACACACGGAGGGACGATATCGTATTAGTTCATAAATAGGGATAGAGAGTTACGCCAACAGACTGCCATCCGCCATTCAGTCTTACCCTTCAGAGCATCCTTTCCGCTCATAATACGGCCCCCAGCGACATTCTCCACTTGCTCCAATGTCATCTTTCGACCGTCTGCGACACGGTTGACGAAATCGGCGTAGGTCGAGTCGATCTGTCGCTTATAGCGAGTCAATGCAGCACCCTCCAGGTCATTCAACAAGGAGGTATCGGAAGAGCCAGTGAAGAATTGCTCAACGCTGACTCCAATCAGTTTGAAAAACTCTGGTGTGAAGTAAGGCCTTAACGAGGCGACACCGATGCTTCCAGTCACCGTCGTTGCTATTCCACAAAAAAATAAAAAAGAAAGAAAGAAATCAGCATGTTAATGCGACAATCAAAAGTCATTGACTATCAAGACTCATAAACATTTTAAAAAAAGTCGTAAACAGGGCTTACGTTGGGCCACAATGGCTTTAGCATGGGTCGAGACAAAGTACCCTCCACTTGCAGAGGTGTTTCCAAAACTGACGACAACAGGCTTCTTCTTCACGTCCTGACACCAACGAATGGCATCGCCGATGGTATCGCTAGCTACAACATCTCCTCCGCCAGAATCAATCCTGAGCACAACAGCATCGACTGAGGGATCGTTCGCTGCTTCCCTGATACCCTTGACAATGGTGTTGGCTCCAAAGTCGCCGCCACCCCTGTAAACGCAGTAGTAGGGAACCAAATGGTTAGCGTTAGCCAATAGCGCCTTATACCATAGAGTCTTGCAATGAGGATGAGAGTAAAGGACGGTTACCTTTTAATACCGCCAATCAAATAAACGATTCCAACAACAAGGCTGGCCTCCCCAGTCTTGGCAAGCTTGTTTTTATGCTCCTTGGCTTTGACGCGCATGTAGTGAGCCAAGCCAAACGCGCCGTTGTCCTCGACCATCTTTCCGCAGTCCCTCTTGTAGAGAAGACCATCCACCAATCCCTCATCTTTGGCCTCGGATCCCATAAAAGGACCAACCTGAATAAGGTGGTTCAGCTTCTCGACAGGGTCACTTCCAAGAACCTTTTGGCGAGATTTTGCAATGTCGGCCAGGGCCTGAGAATTCAATCCTTTGAGGAGATCAAACAAGTTCTGCTTCTGAGGCGGGGGAAGTTCTGTTTCTGTGAACGGACTAACCATGCTCTTGTACTCTTTGCGAGCCTCCGCACGGACTAGGTAGTTTGCCACAGATGCAACGGTTAGAGTCAACATCTAAATCCATTGCGTCAATCACCTGAGAGGGTGGATCTAATTATCAGTTGGATATTGAAGTCCCTTACCTTGGATCCCAACACGACTTAGAAGAGTCTTGAAGAATGGAACAGTTGAGGACAAGCCGACGAGGGGGATACTTCCACTAGGCTGCATGTAGACCTTGTCAAATACTGAGGCAAGGTAATACTGCGCCTGATTGTCTATTCGTTACAGGCAAGACTCAGTACTCTCTTTTCATCACAGGATCGAATGGTCTAAATAGGAGATGAAGAGTAGCAACCTACCGAACGAGTCTGTGTACGCGATGAGAGACACCTTGTCTTCACCGCCAAGTGCTTTCGCCTTTGCCTCCTTGAACTCTTGAATAGCGCACCGCAGTTCTTGTATCTGAGCGAGTCCAAGACCCTTGGCTTGCTGGGTCCTTTGATTCGCAGTCGAGAAATTGGCCATGATGCCGACGATACGCGGATCGTCCTTGGCGTGCTTGATCGCTGTGACGACGTCGATCAATGATGACACTGGCGATGGTGAATCGCCTCCTGCAGCCCTGAGTATCTTTTGATAGTATCCTTTGTCTGTGTCCGTCTCCACAATGGATCTATTCCCACGGGTTCACGGTAAGCGTACGAGCTATGGTTGGGTGTATTTTCTATAGTAGAAGCACTTTTTGCATCCTTACCCATCCGTGATTCTCCAGTGAAGCACAGTGTTGGGTGGGATTGTATCCCTGATCTGTTGCTGCCTCCAGTTGCTGTTGTGTTGTGGAATGTTATGATGACCAGTAGGGAGAGTTAGATCGCAGCGACTTTTGTGATCTGCGGTATCTCTGAAAAGGAACAGGACATTGATAACTTGCTAGTAAAAGTTGGCTCCACTGTAGACAAGGAAAAATCCAAAGGTGATCTTCCCACGGTTTGCCCAGGTCCGTGAAAACAGGGTGGGTGGCTTCTTTTGCCAATTGCGTTGTTCTTCAGCAGAATGCCAGTTTTGTCCATTGCCGGGGCCCTGCTGATTAGCGTGGCCACCCTGTGCGGCACCCGCAGCTCCCGCGGGGTGCAGCGGTGGTGGTGTTGGCGGAGTGGTCTCCATTGCGAAGAAAGAATGAAGCAGGGAGGGAGGTGGGAGCAAGACGGCAGAGCGCGAGTAGGTCAAGAATGCGATCTGGCGGCTTGGGTGTTTTTCAGGTCACATGACGATATGGCAATGAGAGATGATCCCAGATTTGATTTCGACGCGCGAGCAGTGGGGTGGTGGTGGAGTGTAGCTCGAGGCAGAGAGAGGCAGGTCGTGTTCAGCCCAACTCTTTTGGTTTGCTGCGTGTCGAGTCGGCGCAGCCCAATCACGGCAGATGCTGCAGCAGCGACGCGAAGAAGGCCCCGCAAGGCAATGGTGTGTGGTGTATATAGTCGGTCTGGTGTATGTTGTGGATCGGATTGATTTAGGCTGATATGATTTTGGGCACAGGATGACTTGGCCACGTCCTATTCGCCTGAATAGACGCGAACAATTATAATTCTATTTTTTAATGTTTGGGTGCATCGACTACTGTGTCCCCTCTCCTCGTGTGGAGTGCTCTCGCTGTCCATTGGAATGGTTCAGATCAATCAGAGTTCAGTCAAACGCACAACAACGCGCCCAAGGACAAGCGCTATAAATGACATCGATCAGAGTGAACCTCTATTCCTCTATTCCTCTATTTATTCCACCCCTCATCATCTTTCATCTCTTCATCTCTTCTCCCTCATCCTCATCCTCATCCCTCATCCTCATCCATCCCCACTAATACTCCTCATCTACACATCATGAAGGCTACTCTCTTGCTCGCATCCCTCGCTATTGCCGCCGTCGCCTCTGCTGCTGCTCAGACCTTCCTCGAGGAGACCTTTTCCGATTCCACCTGGGAAGATGTAAGTATCTTTATCCATCATGTCTTCTTCCGCCCTTGCGCTGCTTTCCGCCAAACTCACCGACCCGTGCTTTGCCTTTTTGCCATACCTAGCGCTGGACGACTTCCTCGTCCAGAGAAGACCTCGGCAAGTTTGCCCTCGCCTCTGGCTCCTTCCACGCTGACAAGGACTATGCCCAGGGCTTGCAGACAACTGAAGACCATCGCTTCTACTCTATCTCCACTCCCTTCTCCACCGTCGCCGACAACTCAAAGGAAGACCTCATCGTCCAGTACACTGTCAAGCAAGAGCTCAACCAGGAGTGCGGCGGATCATACCTGAAGCTTCTTCCCGAGGGCTATGATGCCAAGAACTTCAACGGCGACTCGGAATACGCCATCATGTTCGGTCCCGATGTCTGCGGTCCTGAAAACCGCATTCACGTCATCTTCAACTACAAGGGCAAGAACTACCTCACCAAGAAGACCTTCCCAGTTCCCAGGGACAACAAGACCCACTTTTACCGCCTGACCGTTCACCCCGACCAAAAGTACTCGCTCAATGTCGATGGCGAATCTATGGCCGACCACATCTCGCTCGAGGAGCATTGGGATATCTATGCTCCCCGCACCATCCCCGACTCTGAGGAGAAGAAGCCCGAGGACTGGGTTGATGCGAAGGATATCGAAGACCCCACCCATGTCAAGCCCGCCAACTATGACGATATTCCCCGCTACATTGCTGATCCCGTTGCCACTCAGCCCGAGGACTGGGATGCCGAGTCCGATGGCGACTGGGAGGCACCCGAGATCCCCAACCCCGATTATGAGGAGTGGTCTCCAAAGTTCATCCCTAACCCTGACTACAAGGGCGAGTGGAAGGCCAAGGATATCCCCAACCCCGAGTTCAAGGAGGACGCTGATTTGGCCCACTACAAGATTGGCGGTATCGGTCTTGATCTCTGGCAGGTCAAGAGCGGCAGCATCTTTGATGACATTATTGTCACCTCTGATGCTGAACTCGCTGACAAGTACATGAGCCAGTGGCAGGAAAACTTTAACCACGAGAAGGTGATTGTCGCAGCCTTGGATGCCGAGAAGGCAAAGGAGGAGGCTGCCAAGAAGGAAGAGTCTGCTCAGGCTGGCAAGGACATTGAAAAGAAGTACGAGGAGGAGCTCGATGAGGAGGAGCCAGTGGCCAAGAAGGCTGAGCCCGAGGTTGCCAAGGAGGAGGTCAAGGAGACCAAGCCCGAGGTGTCAAGGAGGAGGTCAAGGAGGAGGTCAAGGAGGCCAAGCCCGAGGTCGTCAAGGAAGAGGTCAAGGAGACCAAGCCCGAGGTCGTCAAGGAAGAGGTCAAGGAGACCAAGCCCGAGGTCGTCAAGGAGGAGGCCAAGAAGGAAGAGAAGGAGTCTTCAGAGAGCAAGCACGATGAACTGTAAAACATATACACATCCAAAACAACCTTAAACACCAAAAACAATAAATAATACTGATTTCCAAGGGAGCCGATGGCATCTGCATTGTAGCTCCAGAGCACCTTGACACGCGTTGAGCAGGGCGATGTTTAAAATGCCCTGTTTTTTGTGCCACGATGCATTAACGTTGGACGGTAGTGTATTGGAGGGTCAATTGGCCAATCATCGCGCGATACTTGCACCTGTTGATCCCCAGCAGCTCAGGAACGTGTTCTCGTTGGAGGATGGCAGCCAGCGAGTGGATGGAAGGGGAAGGAGAGCACACCGAGGTTCACCCCGGGAATGAAAAAAAAAGGAAAAACGAAATGGAGACAGCGAGAACTTTGATTTTGTGCGCCAGTGGCGAGAGAGGACGTCGCCCACGGCCGGGGCCAGGAGGTTGCACGTGGTGGAATGTGCGGCGGTCGAGGGTGTGTGTGCGTGTGTGTGTGTGTGCTATTCGATGCATTGGATGTACAGTACAGCCAGACGACGCAGGTGCCGGCGCCACGCATGCGAGGTGTGCGAATATGTAGATAGGAAATATGTATGACGAAAAGAAGTGGGAGTGACGATGGGATGGGTTGTGGACCAAAGAGGGGTCTTTTTTGACAAGGTTTAGCGCTGCATGCTGTTGGCGAAATAGATCTACATCTCTTGTCCTCACTTTTTTTTTTTTTTAGTTGCATCATCCATCATCATCATCATCCCAGAGGCGGTCTCCTATCGTCCCTCCACTCTCTCTCCTTTGCCGTGGACTAGCCTGACAATCATCCTTGCAGTACATTAAGGGAGCACCCCACCAGACAAGCGCTTCCCCCTTTCATCCCCGAAAGGTTCGTCTTCAGGAGCTGCCCCCCGACAACATCAGTCTTGACATCATGTATAGTAATCAGCAGCAGCATGCACACCCGCACACGGGCCATGGACATGGACACCCGCCTGGATTCACATCCCCCGGACGTAAACCAGGCATGATTAACCTGGACAAGATTACGAGCCATTCTAATCCATCAGGGTACACCATCCATTTATTGCAACAATGGGCCGTCTGACAGAGAGCAAACCCATGCATGCACACACCAGCATTGTCTAACAGCATCTCTCTCAACTGCCACGACATGGACTCTCATTGATTTTAGGATGCCCTTCAACCATATCGCGTTCCTTGGGATTGCCAAGCTGATCCAGGCTGCGTGCGCACACTTTTTGAAAGAGTGGATCCGGGTGGAGCACAAACCTCTGGCTGTGGTCCTTTGGAATATCCTGGCTGCAGGAACTGTAATCTTGCTCTTGATCGAAAGGCCGTGGTCAAGGCCAAGCATGAGTAGCTGGAAGGTGAGAGAGCTATTCTAGAACGAGCCCATTCAATGGTTGCGAATGTGTGGAGGACGCCCAATACACACAGATCTATTATAAGACAAATTACTAACCCCCCGCCAAAAAAAAAAAAAATGTACGACAGTGGAATAAGATCATGGTCTATGGCGCTGCACTCGCGGGACAAATGTACCTGTGGCTTTGGGGCCTCTCAACTCTTTCTACTCTCAGGTAAGACGCAAAGCCGTGTCCCGGGTCTGTGGCAGTGTTAACTGAAGCAACGGTGCCTCGATGACTAACTGTCATTCGTTGCCCAACTCAACCGGTCCCTAGAGTTCTCATGTTGACGCAGTATGCCAATATCTGGATGGTGGCAGTCCTAGCAGCCTTGGTGGGGAAGCGGTCATCTTCACAGGTACGTACCATGCGATCAATATACGTTGACGATAATCGCAATGGACGTCAAGGGGTCACTGAGTAACACATTGTCTTTGTCGCCCCCCTGTAGAGCCAATACTCAATGGTAGTATTGGGAGGAATCCTTGCGTGCGTAATTCTGGACATTTGTTATGCGCCTGCAGGATCCAACTTTCTCGGGATCATTTCAGGATATGTTGCGCTGCTGGCATCCACCCAACTCTCCATTTATCAGCGGGGCGTTGCAAGGCGACTTTCGGCAGAAATGGGCAGCAACAAGGTGCTCCACGCAGTCGCCATAACTGTTGCAACACTCGTGATCTCGCCCATTGCCTTGTTCCAAGGCATGATCTCGACCCACTCTGGCATTGTGTATACCCACACACCCTCCTGGTTCGCTTACCTGGTCTTGGGCACCGGCATGTTTGCCATCGACTTTTACGTGAATCAGTCTATCAGCCAGCGTGTTAGTCCTTTGTGGCATGTCCTGACGGGCTGGCCCATTGTATTGATCGGCTCTTGTTTCACAGGATTGCTTTTGACAAAGTCGATGGGCGCCAACCTGCTAGATTTCTTGATTGCCGTCGTCATGCTGTATGGGATCCACGAGTTGTTACAGGCCGAGGCTGCCAATTCAGAATCTCGGTTTGATTCAGAGGAAGGAGGACGACTCCATAACGACCTCCCTACCCACGGTGATCGCCCTGCCTATTCGAGCGCGGGCGGCCAGTTTTCATCTGGAGGCTTGAGTGATATCGGAATATACGTGAAGGCGATTTTAGCCGACCCAGATTCCAAGCAGATCTTTTATTTCTTGCTGCTGAACCTCAGTTTCATGTTTGTCCAGATGCTTTATGGAGTCTGGACCAACAGCTTGGGACTTATCTCGGACTGTAAGAACTTTTTTTTTTTTTTTTTTTACGGACCATCATCCCACATGCTGTCCGTCTTAGCAATCCATATGTTTTTTGATTGTCTGGCGTTGGGCGTTGGATTGTTCGCATCGGTGATGAGCAAGTGGAACGCCAACAAAACCTTCACATACGGATATAACCGGATCGAGACCCTGTCTGGATTCTCCAATGGCATCTTTTTGAGCTTGATCTCCATCTTTATCGTCATCGAGGCTATCGAGCGCCTGGTCCACCCTCCAGAAATGAACACGCACCGATTGCTCTTGGTCAGCTTCCTGGGCTTTGTTGTCAACATGGTCGGTATCTTTGCCTTCAACCACGGACATGCACACGGACATTCGCACGGACACGACCATGGACATGGACACGGTCATGACCATGGACACGGACATAATGCCAACATGCAGGGCGTGTTTTTGCACATCATGGCCGATACACTGGGGTCGGTCGGTGTCATCATCTCGACGCTTTTGATTGACTGGTTTGGCTGGACAGGATTTGATCCGATTGCGTCCATGTTTATCGCCATCTTGATCTTTTTGAGTGTCATCCCCTTGATCAAAGACTCGGCTGCTGTTCTCATGCTGGGGGTCCCTGACGCAAACTTGGGCGCCATTGAGCATGCTCTTCAAGAGGTACATTTTCGCGCCCCCCTAAGTTGAAGGAATATTGTTGTCATCCATCCAATTTTTGTTTTCATACTAAAATCGTCTGTCACTCCTTGCTTTCGTTCTATCCCCCCTTGTAGCTGACAAATATCCCTGGCGTGGCATCTCACTCCTGTGCCAGGTTCTGGCCCAATTCGCCAGAATCGATGATCGGCAGCATCCACATTCAGGTCGCAGCCACTGCAAACCAGGAGGGGGCTTCATCCCCAGACACTAAAGCTATTCAACAATCAGTAGAACAGAGTCTGCTGTCCAACATCCACGGCCTGAGCGAAGTTGCTGTTCAGGTTGAGAAGGAGGGTCTAGGCGGATTTCAGTCTTGTTTCTGTAACGGATCGCGGTTAAAGAATTCGTCCATGAAGCACGACAGCTTCCCAGGCATGGGTTGGTCTGGCTAGAAACTTGAGGCGGAAGTCTCGTACATATGATAAACTGTAATTGAATTCATGATACCTTTTTTTTTTTTTTTTTACAAATGACCGCTTTTATTTTATCTTTTTTTTTGGTGTTGTTTGATTAAGAAGGAAGGCTTGACTGGATGACCGCCCCACCCAGGCACTCGTCCTGATCATATAGTACAATTTGCTATAGGTTTGGGGGATGGTATGATGGGTTAATCTCCAAAAGCTGAGAGCTCATTATTATGCGGGGTTACGAAAAAAAAAAAAAAAAAAAAAAAAAAGCAAAATCCATACTTGACCAGGAGCAATGGCTCTTTGAGGGTTCTTGAAGCGCACTTTGAATACCTTGGCGGACGCCAGATCTACAACCCCACTTGCATCCTCCAAGGCAGGTTCAATAGTACAAAGCTCTAAGAAAGTGGTATAAAAAGCACAGCAAAAAAAGATTGTCAGAAGCCTGCGTCGCTGGAGATTTTTTTTTTTTTTTTTTTTTTTTCATCTTGAACGATTTAAACAAAAAGGAAACTTACGAGGTACTTGTCGATGTCGGATCTGCGCAGTGAATGGAAACTTGTCTAGTGCTTTAGCCTGGAACAGCTTTGTTGGCGGTCGACCGGCAATCCAGTGCCATGCCTCTGCAACCAACCCTGGTGAAAATAGGCGCTCGTTTTGGCTACGGCGAGGAATAATGATACAGTTTGCAGACACGTTTAGTCCCAAGCATGAGAAGGCAAAGCGCTCCTCGCAGCAATTCATTGTTAGCCAGTAAACTTACGTCCCATCCACAACAATCAATGTATTGGATGGCATATCTGTCCGGAGTACAACCCACCTAAACATTCGCAAAGCATGCGTCAGTCAAGTGCCTGCAATCATATCATGGGCCAAACAATCCGCATAGCCTGAAACTTACTTTTGATGGCCGTGGGTGACACCGGAGGCCTGCCCGACTGTGTACCTAAATAGCCCCTTGTGCTCGCCAATCTGCGGTCCATCCACACTGTCGACTCTGACCGGTCCCGGGTTTGTATCCAAATACTCCTTCAAGAACTCGCCAAAGCGACGCCTCTGACCCACAAAACAAATCCCCATACTCTCCTTCTTTGTGGCCGCGTTCTGGAGCTGTACTGTTCCTGTAGTCATGGCCATTTTTTTCACTGTCGGTTTATCGTACTGAGCCAATGGGAAAATTGCATGTCGGAGGACCTTTTCTGGGAGTGTGGACAGGTAGTAGGTCTGATCCTTGTTGCTGTCTACCGCTCTCAGTAATCGCGCCTGACCTGTGACGGGATCTTGCTCGACTCGTGCATAATGTCCCGTTGCCAAATAGTCCCATCCAGAGGGTGTTGAAGAATCTACATCCCCATTTGCCAACGCCTCTGACTTGTGGCGATCTTTGCCCAATCCACCGTTGTGATAACACCACTCGATCAGCTCTCCAAACTTGATCTCTCGGTTGCAGGTCACGTCCGGGTTCGGAGTCCGGCCGCGATCGTACTCTTGGAGCATGACTTCAAAGACCTGGTTCCAGTACTGTCGCGAGAAATCCAGACGGCGAGCAGGGATCCCGATCTGTTCGCAAACAGCCTGAACGTCTGCCCAGTCCCGATCTGAGGTACAGACCTTTGGACGGATTCTGGCTGTCCTTGGAGTTTTGGAGACTGATTCAGTGGAGGAGGTTGCGGTTGGTGGCGATGATTCTGGAGAGGGTGATGGAATGGATTCGGTGAGGTGTAATGTATCATGGAGGCGGGGTGGTCCAGACTCCACTTCATCCTGCGTCTCCTCTTGGTGGTTCCAATTGTGCATGTATAGGCCCGTAACATCGTAACCTTGGTTATGCAGGATATGGGCGCACATGGAAGAATCAACACCGCCGGACATCAGGAGCAAGACTCGCTCCTTTGGATATGAGCTATCAGAGGTCGATTGATTTGGGAGCTCCTGCGTTGAGCAGAGTGCATTGACGGGGGGTGATTCAACACAGGCAGACGCGGAGTATTCTCGATATGGGGATACTCTTAGTCTAAGTGGTGATCCATCCTGTTGGCGATGGCCTGCCAGAGAGCGGATCGGACGAGCGCCATATGAAACTGTTCCTACTTTAGTGGTTGACGACAGGTTCGTGAGACGAGACTGCGCAGGACACCGCAGGGTAACAAGTTGCCTAAAAGTTGTCAAGAAATGAGCGGCGGTTCTTTGTCCTGCCATGACCCTTTGTCCTGCCATTCCTGATTCCTGAAATGCCTGGTCCGTGATCCTTTTAGAATAGAAAAAAAAGACACTCCCCCTGCGCTTGCAACGGTTGAATATTATGTTGTGGGCGAAATTCGAGCCATTCCGGCAAAAGAGTAGTCACACGAATAAAAAAAAAAAGCAAATGGATTCCGACTCTGACCTCGAACTCTCGCCGGAGACCCTGAGGGCTCTTCAACAGGTCATGCAGGAGCAGCAGGAGCAACAGGATCGATTCGAGAAACTTCGTCAGCTGGCAGAGGAGCGTTTCGACGAAGCCCAGGAGGAGGAGAGCAGCGACAACAAGAACAATAACGACTCTGCAAAGTCCAAAGATCTTCAAGCTGTCACTATGGACCTTTTCAGAGAGGATTGGCAGCTTAGCCAGTTCTGGTACGATGACGCGACCTCGGAAAAGTTGGCGCGCGAGATCTTGAACAACACCGACTCGAACAGTGTCGTCTGTTGCATCAGCTCTCCTACCGCATATGTCAAACTTATGGTAAGTTCTGCCCAAAGAAAAAAAAAACATCGCTGGCGCCTTTCATATTCTCCCATCTCGGCTCGGTGAGACGTCTTTTGGATACTGCGAACAGAGTATTGACGTCAAATTGCGATCGACTTTTCAGTCCATGAACCCACCTAGCACGAACAACCTGTTCTTGTTTGAGTATGACTCGCGCTTCGACGTCTACGGCAAGCAGTTCATCCACTACGACTACTCTCGCCCACTGGAATTCCGTCTCTCTGAGGAACTGAAAGAGTCTGTGGATATGATTGTGGTCGATCCTCCCTTCTTGAGCGAGGAATGTCTAACAAAGACACTGGAGACTGTGCGACACCTGATGAAGAAGGGTGGCAAGGCCGTGTTGTGCACTGGCTTGGTCATGTTGGAGATTGCAAAGAAGGATGGACTCGAGTTGACGACTTTCCACCCCGGACATCAGAATGGGCTCTCAAACGATTTCCGGTGCTACGTCAACTACAAGTCCGAGCAATTCCCGTTGAAGGGTCCAGAAGAGACGGAGAGGCCATAGACAGAGAGGTCCAACCAATTATAAAAATCATGTTATTGCTTTATTATGGTCTAGTGTACACTGGAATGTGGGAGAAAGTAAGAGGTGTTTGCAAAAACTCGAAAAAGCAGCGAGTATGATATCGGTATCGGAACACTGGGGTTAGCAGCATCCCTCTTTGGCACGAGGCTGGTTCAGCTGGATCCTGTCTGATGTAGCAGCATCCTGAGCCTGCTTGTTGGCATGCTCCATCTCCCTTTCCATAATCTCTTCCAGAAGAAAGCGCGTCGCATCTTCAATATTGCTGTTGTCCTTTGCTGAGGTCCCGAACCTAGAAAAAGATCATGTCTTAGTTGGAGCTATAAGACATTGGACGGAAGCATAAAAAGCTGGTTTCGGATCATACCATTTGAGAATCCCATTTTCTTCACAAAACTTGTCCATCTCCTCTGCATCAAATCCTGCAAGTCCACCCTCTTGCAAATCAATCTAATTTGTAGCGTAAGAGAAATACAAGGGTCAGACTTGGTCGATTTTAGAGAGACTATGCCTTTTTTTTTTCTTCTCCCGCCCTGCCAAACATCATATCATACCTTGTTAGCAAGCAGTACGACTGGAATGGGTTCTCCATTTGGCAGCGAAACCTTTGTGTCCAGATCCGATTTCCACTTGGGCACTGCTTCAAACGTCTTTGGGCGCGTTACGTCGTACACCACCAATGCGGCGACAGCTTCCTTGTAATATACCTATTGGTGTTTAGAATAGGTTGTGGTGAGTAAGATGTCGATTTTTGAAGGAGGTCCATTCCCCTTTTTTTTCCCTTCCTCATGTTCAGACGGGCGCAGATATGTGATTTGTGAGCAGACACATGTTCATGCACGATACGACATTGTGCTCTTCCGATAACACTCTGCGCAATCTTTTAGACGATCGAGTTGCATCAGGAGTCCCAGGTTCGGCTTTGCTCATCCTGACATGATCCGCGTGCTCGTTTTCCTGTGATAGTAATGTCCAGAAGAAAGAGAAGCGGGACCAGCATGCATGAATGTGCGCAGTCTACATACCCTGGTGAGTCCAGAAAATTTTTCCTGGCCTGCAATGTCCCACAGCTGCATCCTGACAACCGTGTCGGGAGACCATTGAATGACCTTGAGTGCAAAGTCAACTCCAATCTGTCCAAATAGACACCATGAGATTGCAACAGGGACAAGGGGGTGGCATCCGCATCGGGGGGTTTCCATGCAAGATGTGGTAAATATTGACAGGTTTGTAGAATATAGGGTTAGACAGGAACAAAGATAAGGGATGGAGGACATGGGCTACGAGGCATGGACGAGGTCATACGACGCTGCGGCGAGCGTGTCGAGCGGCAGACATACCGTGGACTTGTAGTTCATGGAGAAGATATTGTGGACATAGCGCTTGATGATGGAGGTCTTGCCGGTGCCGAGATCACCGATGACCAGGATCTTGTAGAGGTACTCCCGAATGTCAGTAGGGTAGGGGCTGTCTTCGTACATTGCTTTGGGGTTGTGGTTGTGGTTGTCGGTGAGATGGGATCGGGGTTTGTGTGGAAAGGAAGGCAGAAGGCGAGTGCGGACGAGGGCTGAATGAGCGTTGGAGCGGGGAGTGGAATGAAATGAAATGAGCAAAGGAGGAGGAGGAGGAGCTGTGCCGTTCCTCTTTGTGTCTCGTGGGGAGGACACGCGCGCGATGCTCCTTCCTTTTTCGGCCATCACGCTGCGGCACGCGACTCAGGCAAGTGTTCGAATAGAGCCGCTAATGAGCCACTAATGTGCCGACGCATGGCGATGACCGAATGTCGCCGCTCCTCATTCTCCGTCGTGACGATCATCACGTAGTCCGTGCCACATGACGCGCATTTATGTTTATCCAGACCTTGTGTTTCTTTATTCTCTATCGCTGATATCGTCTGTCATCATTGTCGTCGCTGTGCACAGACTCTACTTTTATGTGTTACGACGATGGAGCATGTGGGATTGCAAGGACCATCTGCCAGACTTCTATTCACAGCCTAGCGACCCCGCCAACATCCTGCGCAAGCACCTAGCTACAGACCAGCTCTGCCACCATGTGCTTATAGCCATCAAGGGTACACGTCCGGATGGAGCCTGGTTTTTCTCTGACAAACATTATGCTGGCTCTCATGCGATCAAGCTCTATAGTGAATGTCTAAAGAACGCCATCCACGAGTCAAACCAAACTTCAAGTGACATTCGAGGTTGCTTCTTGAGAAAGGAGGGAGTCAAGATCAACGAATCCTTGCCAGGCATTCGAGACGACTTTGTAGCTTCAGGTACTCCATCCAACCTCAGGGGCATGCTCCGCATTCCATCTCGAGTTCAAAATGGCAACCCAGTTACCCATATCAAAAGAGACCCTACAACTGGGATCGAGGATGTGATGGTGAATATTAACGTGTCAAACATGGACGACTTTTTTTTCGAGGGCATCTCAGAAGGCTCGTGCGATATGGTCAAACTGAAGACGTTGATCAAGTTTATCCCTGTAAAAAATAGCCAACCTGCATGTAAAAATAACCAAATTATGTCTTTGAGATTTTTGGAGACAATGCGAGGAATCGGTGATTAATAAGCTGCAGTGCAAAAGAAAATGTCAATTTCTGGGGAAGAGCAAAAAAAAAAATCCGTTTCGAGAGACGAGCAAAAAAGAGTATCGGGTTTCGAGAGAGGGCAAAAAAAAGTATTGATTTCGTGAGAGGACATTGATTTCGCAAGAGGACAAAAAAAAAATGTCGAGGAGAAAAAAAAAAATGTCGGCGTGTGGGACTGATTCCTTCAGCAGATACCGCAGGGTCGTTTGCCCTCGCACGAAAAGGTTCGTGATTGAGTAGCGCGTCAAAGGAACAACTGCAGCATATTTACATTGAGTTTTTGCCTTAAATGCATCTGTATTTTTTAAAAAAACTATTTATAAAAAAAAGTCGGTCGACGACAGAGTATAGCTCTTGACTAACGCGTTTTCTGGCGATATTCCGCTAGCACGGTTAGTAAAGCCTTCTGTGTTGGGGTGGTTGTGTTGTTTGTACTATAAATGCCCTTCAGGACGACGTCGTCTTCTAAAAGCACAGTGCACAACGTCTCGATGACTTGGAT